>NQIM01000655.1:0-17027 GCA_003426235.1 Xylaria polymorpha
GACATTGGAATGCCGGCTCTCTTGTTTGAAATTTACCACCGGCTCATTCTCATCTCTTGCTCGCACTCTCCCCCTTCGCCGTTTCCCGACATGCCTCGCCAACACATACATACATACCATCCATATTTCACCGCCTAGTTTGGACGGTTGTTCGTGATCCTCCAAGCCTCCTGCCCATTCATTTCCATGGAAACCAAGGCCCGTTCACCGCTGGCTTGTCTCATGCCGCATGTTCCCGCAAGCAAGCTTCGCCGCGTCCGTTGCCAGAACAGTCCTGGCACGGTCTAAGAATGCAACCCTCGTGATAGCGACCCAGGTTTAGTAACTGCAAGTCGATTCATGACGGGGCGTTCTCCTTGATTGCCTCCCGGTTGTGCGACAGTGAGATCAGCAACGATATATGTACTAGTCCCTTCCTACTATCATACCGCGGCGAGAATCCCCAGTGAAATTCACGTGCCTATCAAGAAAGCGGCAATCACTACCTAAGATATTGGCTCTTGCCAGCCACGCCTTTTTGTCCTTGTCGCCTGTGGCACTCTCATCTACCTAAACAGTGGGTTTGTTGACCCGTGGAACCGGCAATATTACTCGTGATTAGCTAGCTGGCCAATCCCTCACCTTCCTGGCCGGGTGCAAACAAAGGAAACCAAAGAGTTGGGGCTGCTGGCTATGCGAAGGGGAAGAACAACACCCATGTTGTGCGCAACCGCTATATGTTGTAGAGAACTATCCCGACTCTAGAGCAGCCTCACTTCTCTGTAGCACCTAGGCGTTCAATCACCCAGACAAGCGTCTCAAGCACCTACCAAATCAGAAACATCACCCATTTTCACGGGCGTTATGGCTTCTCGTCTTCGCGGACGGGACCCCCCTCTTGAAGACGACGAACAATCGGCACAGGCCGGAGAAAGTGCTCCTACGCCAGCTCAACTGAATCTGACGCGATTGTTTGAACAGAATCAAATAAGGCAACAGAAAAATGCGGCCCTCAAAGCAGCTGAGAATGGTCCCGACGGAACGGCGAAGGGGAAACCAAGACTACTGCTAATGGGGCAGAGGAGGTATATTTACATGTTGTCTACTACATCTAGATGAGTTGGCTAAAGTATGATAGGAGCGGCAAGTCGTCTATCTCGAGTGTGGTCTTCCACAAACTACCACCCAGTGAAACCCTCTTTCTAGAATCCACGGCCCGCATTCAGAAAGACTCATTGCCGTAAGCCTGCCAACTCGGGAAGTTGTGTGTACGTACGGCCCATGTTAATTTGACAATCTGTTAGCTCGTTCATGGACTTCCAAGTTTGGGATTTTCCAGGCCAGATCGACATATTCGAGAACCCTACATTCGACATTGATGCCATGTTCGGTGAGATCGGGGCACTGATATGGGTCATTGATGCCCAGGACGACTACATGGAGGCCGTGGGCCGTCTTAACGTCACCATATTAAACCTCCAACGAACCTACCCTTACATCAAGATCGAGGTGTTTATACACAAAGTAGATGGCCTATCGGATGACTACAAGCTAGATATCCAAAGGGATATCACCATACGGATTCAAGACGAGCTCTCGGACCACGGATTTGAGAACGCACCGGTGACGTTTCACTTGACGAGCATCTATAATCACAGTATATTCGAGGCGTTTAGCAAAGTCATACAAAAGCTGATCCCCCCGTCTGGGAATACTGGAAGCCATGTTGACCAACCTTTGCCGCACATGTCGGTTTGAGAAGGCCTACCTATTCGACGTAACATCCAAGATCTACATCGCAACGGACAGCGCGCCAGCCGACATGACAAGCTATGAGATTTGCTCCGACTATATTGACGTAATCATCGACGTTACGGAGGTTTACGGTAGCTGGGGGCGCTCCGACAAATACCGCGAGGGGCTTGAGGGACCACCCTGGAGTCAGAAACTTGAAGATCAAGCGGCATCGAACTGGGCGGAAAGTTCCATGGTGCTTAGTGACGGCAACAAGCCGATCATCTTGCGCGAAGTGGATAAGTACCTAGCGCTGGTGGCGATCATGAAGGAGGACAGCTACGATAAGATGCCCTTGGTGAACTTGAATGTCGAGGTTGTTGTGCAAGGACTCAAGGAGTTCTTCGATATCACGAAGCCGAAGTAGATGGTCAAGCCTCCGCAAGGCTTCGTCGCCGCACTGACCGCCACTGTCACAAGACGCCTGAAAATGGGATTGATGTGGCTTTTGATAACGCGAGATGGCGAAATACAGGAATAACTGGTCAGGCGGGATAATGCAACATTCATAGAGAGGCTGTGGTTGTTATGTCTTGACCAACAATTCAAGAATATAGTGGATCAGACTGATGGCCGTCTAAGGACCGAGGTTTTCCGAAAGGGAAAGCAATTAGACGGACAGATCCAAGGACACACGCGGCATGCTATCACTAATAAATGTACCTATGCATAGAATAAGGAGCAGTTGGTTGCGTAAGGTCGATAGCATACTTGTGTTAGGTAGCTCAGAGACAACCATTTGGCCTCACTTGTGGTGGATAGCTGCTCCATTAATAAACATGCACAGACTATCCAATCACAACACATGATGGCGGGGCGTGACTGATATAAAGTTCGATGCTTCGCATTCGAATTTGAGAGGCTTGCTGCATCGGGGCTGCGACGCGAAGTAGGAAGCAGGGACAATCATGTGAACCCCTCACCACAGTGTTGTACTGCTGTTACTGTGGTGCTTCGGAGAATACCTAAGTACTAGGGACGCTTCAGCACTCAATTGACGTTTCTCAAGTGCACAACGCCCCACCAACATGCGATTCTCAGTCGGCGTCTTCACGCCTCTTCTCGCTCGCCTCGCGCTCCTTGTCGCAAGCGATGACGGCAGAAATGCATTGGCTCGCTTCGCGCTAGACAAGATTCTACAGGAGGGCCGCGACATCTTCGGCGAGTCCGGCGAGTTCGGCGAGTCCGCCTCGTCGTCGCCGCCCACCGCGGCATCCGCCTTCTCCGACGTGGTCACCCACGGCTACTCCCGCCACGCGCGCTGGATGGCGGCGCTGCCGGACAGCATCCCGATCACGCACCTAAACATCCCCGGCACGCACGACGCGGCGACGTGGAACTACAGCCAGACGACGCAGGACGGGCTAGCGGGCGCGACGCGCTGCGACGGGACCACGCCCGGGCGCGCGCGCGTGTACCGCTGCCAGCGCCGCAGCGTAGCGGCCTCGCTGGACGCCGGCATCCGCTTCTTCGACCTGCGGTTCGCGCTCGACCCCGTGGACGCGCAGCTGGTGTTCTGGCACGGGCCGGCGCTGCTGTCGGCGTCGACGGGCCTCGGCGACGTGCTCTTCGCCTTCTACGCGTGGCTCGACGCCCACCCGTCCGAGACGGTGCTGCTCAGCCTGCAGTACGAGGGCGGGACCCGCGCCAACGCGACCAGCGACGCGCGCGTGCAGGGGAAGCTGTTCGAGGCCCTGACGTCCCCCGCGGCGCGCCGGTACGTCCACCAGGCCCGCGGCGTCCTGACCACGCTCGGCGACGCGAGGGGCAAGATCGTGCTCTTCCGCCGCTTCGACCTCGCCGCGCTGCCGGCCGAGTTCGAGGCCGCTGTCCCGGGGCTGCATATGGCGCCCGGGAAATGGGTCGATAACTCGCTGCGGGGGTTCGAGCTCGTGTATAATGACACGATAGCGAACGGGTCCGCGTTCGTCGAGGACTATTACCACCCTGGTGACTACGACTCTGTCGCGGGTAATATCGATGCCAAGTTCGACACCGTGCAAGCCCATCTGCGGCTGGCGGCCGACGGCGACTTCGACAGGTTGTTTGTCACGTTCACGTCCGGCACCCATGTCGAGATCGACCCCGCCGTCTACCCCGACGTCATGGCCCTCGGGTCCGCCGGCGTGTCGGGGATCAATCGCCGCTTGATGGGACTGCTTGGGGAGATGAGGGGGAAGAGGCTCGGGGTCGTCGTCATGGACTTTTTCGAGGAGCCTGAGGGCTTGGTTGATCTGTTGCTTGACTTTTAGGTTGCGACCATGGTGGCTTGTTTGGTCACGGTGGCTACCTAGGCGGAGGGAGTTAATAACGAGAGGGTTGTCTTCATTCCCGCGAGAGAATGCCTGTTGTGTGTAAAAAGGTGATATCAACATGCTCCGTCTTTTGGAGTTTATTTATCTATAAGGTCGATATATATATAATTAGCGAGCTCGACATGTCTGCTCTGTTTCGCCCGACGTCTTCAGCGAGTTAGAAGGGTTACATGTGGCTTGCGTGTCTCATGTCATTCCTTCACCGACCCTATATCAGTCGATCATCTCCCGTCTTCGATATTTGTAGCAATCGTGATCGAGATTGGGCGGGTGCTTGTAGAAAGCACCTCAGTACATACGACGGACTCCTTAGTGAGAGATCGAGAGAGACTGGATTAGACGGATATTGGCGCTGCTAGGAAACTTCTATCTCTCTTACTTCATGCCCCCTCGGGAAAAGGGGACACTGTACGAAAATATAACCAGCGCGAAATCGCAGCGTAGATAGCTTGAATAGTTCGGGTTTAGTAAAGCTGACAATGGACGAGCCATTGGTGCCATTCTGTGGTTTAACCTTATGAGCTATCAAGCGATGAGCTACGATGATTCTAGGTAGCTATTTAAAATTGTGGTTATGCTTGTGCCTTAGACACTCGAGTTTGGTGTGAATGATAACCTCCTCATTATAGTATATAGGGGGGATGAGATGTTTTGAGATACTTTTTTGGACACGACTACATCAAGAATATTATTATTTCGAGTAGAGAACTAAGTACCTTACTACCTACACATCTAGCTTCATATCTACTTACCTAGGTCCTTTTTCTCCTAGATAATATGAAGTTGAAATGGAAGGGTTGCATCGTATTAAGTGTCACTCACTACCTTACCCTACCATTTCGCCTCTATCACATCCCCTTTTCCGGCTTTTCCGGATTTTCGAATGGGTCTGAAGAGCGTGAGTGAACATCACGCCATGGTGGCTACACGAGTTTAGTAAGTGACTACCGGGTTTGATATGGGATGCCTTGGTGTCATCACAAACAGCAGTTGACATCCCTCGTTCCTAATCTAGATCTCGATTCAGAGACGACCACAAAAGTTTGAAAGCACGTAGGTGATAGATAGTTGATAATCGCGCCACCCCTTTACACTTTGTTATTATCTGAGACATCAATACTGCCTTATTGGAGCCAACACATCCTTCACATACCTGGCGTTTGCCGCAGTAAACAAGAGAATGACATGCTTGGCATGATTTCCTCTGCTGTGAAGATGCATGATCAACTTTCTGGTATCATCACATGCAAATGACACCCATCATCACCCGGATGGCCCACCATTTCCTTCGTCCAGTATCTCGATCAATTGTGGTCACAACTTCTCCTGAGTATACATGATTCAAACTGAACCGGACGATAATATCGGTCTCACGTTCATTTCTAGTTTCACCAAGACATACTTGGGGAGGGAGTCTCATATGTGATGACTGTTTCGGATTGACACCAGAGTCGATAATGATTATGAGGAGGGCCTCTTGGTAAAGCTTGTCAGTACCCCGTTCACCCATCAGAGTTCTAGGCGAATATGCAATCTCGGGCGCCGACGGAGACAAGCAGATAGACAACTATCAATCACACTGCATCGCCCTTGCTTGCCATCTTGATCGACATTCAAAGCAGCAGCAACTTGACGCACGTTCACAGAAACTTGGCAAATAAGAAGGTTCGTCGGGTAGCGCCGAGTATGCAGTTCTAAGCGGGTGCGGAGTAGTAGTTCACAAATCCGGAACAAGTCAACGAGATATGTCCGCAGTTCTGTCCGTAGGACCTGCATCTATAGTAGCTTGGTGGGTGGGAATGGGAAATGCTGCTGTGTGTGCAGAAAAAACCTCGCAGTCTTGAAACGGCGTTGTATTGCCACCCTTTCTTCCGAAATAAGGTGACCACGAAAATAGTACGCTTGGTGCGCGGCAGCCGATTGGGTGGGTTCGAAGCCCTCATGTAGGACTGCGAGGGGCTGAATATTGACCATGACGCTGTGGCGTATGTAGATGGCCAGGTGGGCATCGTTCTGATGGGTTAGACGCATGTCTGCTGCTGTACTCGCATGCGATGTGATGCCTCAGGTGGCAGAGAAGCTTGATATCAGATGGATGTTGCATATTGATTGATAAGAGAGAAAGCAGAAAATAACAAGAAACCGGAGCGACATGCCCTGAAGAGCATGGCAATATGACTTGAAATAAGAAAGACATGGGCGTCGCGAGGCGGTCTCGCAACACCTCAGGCGCATCGCCAACCCTTCCCTGCCTATCTTAGACATACCCATCAGCTCCGGCCGCCAGTCATGTGCGGGTGCTTGAGCTGAAAATTTTGTTGATTGGAGGGTAACGCCGCATCTGCAACCGCGCGCAAAAACCAGTGGATCGAAAAAAAGGGGAGGAACGAAAACAAGTAAATTTTTGTTTTCCCACTCCAAGGTTGACGCGGTTGATAAAGTATACTGTAGTGAGTTCCTGAAATAGGGAGTTAGTTGGATTGGAAGTCGGGGTAAGACACATTCCAAGGTTTTGAAGCACCAAGGGACTGGTTCGTCTCCCCGCTCGTGCTCCCCCCCTTCGTCCTCTCTGTGTGCGCGAACCCGTCCCGGCGTGATACATATTATACTATGCTACATATCGGGTATTGTATGGAGGCGGGGTTTGTGATCCAAGACCGACGGTGGACATGCCCATGGGCACAGACCTGATCGTCGAAACAAGTTTCTCGCATCATCATATGATGGCTATAGATGGAGTGCAGCTGCACTACCTACTTACATACATACATACACTACAGCAGGTAGTACCTACTATACACTCCATGCAGAACATCACGAGTCTTTTTGATGAAGTCGAATAGTAAATAAAGTACAGTAGTGGACGCTACCAGGTTCTACCTAGCATGTTTCGCTTTAAATTGATAAATGAGATGTCCTGGCTTCTGCCCCGGTAAAGGAGTAGAAGGACCGAACAGAGCCGCATGGGTTTAAATGAAGCCCTAATGCCGTTGCAAGAGCTAGTATAGTATAGCAAGAGTCCGCAAGAGCCGGCGCATTCGAAATCAAAAGCGGTCTTTTTAGTGTTCCTACAGTAGGTATGTACCTTTACTGTTACAGTACCTAGTATACAGTACCTACATGATCCAAGGTGGATGGTAGATGGTGGATGGTGGATGTTGTATTAATCATCTTGCGATGCCTGTTCAGTAAAAGTGTGCAACACCGGCCGACGACCCCACCACCAACTTGCCACCATCGCCTAAGGTTAGCGTGGTGTACAGTAGCGTGTTTCGGGTTGTTTCCCAGATTCGAAGCCAGCAGATCCTTCCCGTTTGGAGGCAAGATGTCCCTTGGATTTCCTGGATTTGTTGAGATTTTCGATTTCGCATCGTGCTCCGCAGGGATCTCGTCGGATAGAAGCCGACGCTTGTTTCTATAGTATACTAGGTAGACCTACACTATAGTAAGTACTTACTCGCACCACCTAACGTAAACGTTTTTGATCCAGCCCGGCCGCCCCCATCTTTTTCATCCAGTCATCGGCGGTGCAAAGAATGATACTGTACTACCTACAGTAGAGTAAAAAAGAAAATCAAGAGTCGAAGATGGGGGCCTCTCCAATCACACTCTAGATTCCGAAATCGAGGAGTCGCTTGTGAGAATTGGGGGGAAATGCGAGCGGATGGGGAGATACTGTACTGTACTGTACTGTACAGTACTGTAGATGGAAAGGGGGCGGGCATTGCGTCCACTACAGTAGAAGTGTGTTACCTACATTTGCTGTGGCTTATTGATGCCTCCTCTTCCTGAATAGGAGGCTGACGTGGTTGGAGGAGGGAGGAGGGAGGAGGGGAGGGTTAGCACTCCTATAAAAAGGCTTGCACAGGTATCTACAGTACCTACAGTACAGCAGTACCCGCTACGTGGTGAACAAGTGGATCTCTTTACAGTACAGCTGTGCGTGTTCAGCAGTACATGCGTATCTTACACCGCCTGCTGCACTTGTGTAGTACCTACCTATACACTACATGATCTCGAGGGGAAACGTTCAATGCTTTTACTATCAGATCAGTTGTCGTCGTTGGTGATGATTAATAATACCTACCGGTAATCTTAACCGCAGTGCAAGTAGGTACTGTTATTTCTAGAAGGTGGATACTGTAAACTGGAGTTTATTATTTTAGGTTTTCAGTAGGTACCTAGGTAGGGAAAGAAAGAGGAAGGGCCAGCGATCATGTCAGGGGTACCCGGTACCCGGTTCCTTGTGACTGTACTAGTACCTACTGTAAGCCGTACCTTGCGTCCAGCTTGCTGCGTACCTTGCAGCTTTTCGGCGCCAATGGATCGTCCTCTATGGGAAGCAACCCAACGAAACCCCCGCACGATTGGTCGGCTTACCGTCGTTTTATTTCGTCGGATGCGCTTACTTTAGGTAGATAGTATAAGACGAACCTAAGTACCACCCAAGCCTGTCGTCTCAGATTGCGCCACATCTCCACCCTCTCCTCCCTCTCCTCCTCCCGACAGCAAGTACTGTACTCTAGGTACTCCTCCTCTCCGTATTCTCTACAGTATTCAGTATTCAGTATTTCGGCACAACACGCAAGTCATGTAAACATGTTCTGGGCATGTTAGCGTCTCCAGTGCCGTGGGACAATGCTATACTATAGTACAGTATAGGAACGCCTAGCCTATCTATATGTACTACTGAGTACACTACCAAGTTGACGACGCTGTCGCCTGCAAAAGTTCTTAGAAGTGGCGGGGGCAGAATGGCACGGGTATCATCAACGATCCACCGCCCTTTTTGCATTTTGGTAACCTGTTTTCTGATTCGTGCCGAAATACTGTACAGTAACAGTACAGTAGATTATGCAATGTGTCCAGAAACAGCAGGACCTTTGGGTAGTATCGAGATAAAGCTGCTTTTTCTCGGCTGCCTGGCAAAGGGAGTGCAACAGTGCAGCCACCTACAGACAGTACGGACAAGTCCTGGAAGCCTCGCATTCTCCGACCAGCCATGTTACCAACTTTTTTTTTTTCTTTTTCTTCTTTGACCAGAACCCACGGTAGGTAGCGTCTAACACGTCAAAAGAGGCTGGCCGCAGGTTAATTTCAAAGTAAAAAGAACAGAAAGATTAGGTGTCCGGCCACATCATGAACAGCTAACCAACCCCATCCGCCGCCATCCCTGCATCTGCATCTGCATACCTTGGGCGTGGTAAGCCACCCATGGTGTACCAGTACGGCATACCATAATGCGGTCCCAAATTCCAGGGGTGTCATCATTATCCAGTCTTGGGAAGAGAGGGCGCTTGTGAGCTGCCAAGTGGGTTGGGCTGTAGCCCGGCTACGTCCCCCCCGGCCACGTTCTCGATTCTCGCCGACGCTATGGTAGTCCGATATGCTCTGCTGCACCGGACTGGGTGCAGGCTGGTTACCTATATCATGCAACCCTCCCCAGCCATGGATTCCTCCCTGTTTCCTGTTTTCTCCCACCCTCATCTCACTCCCCGTGACGATTTCGTTGTGTGTCAGGCGTGTGCCTTGTTCAGTCCTTTCTCCCTTCAATCTTTCCGCCCTCTGCCGGCTCAGTCCTTCATTCATTAACAAGCAAACATCCTTTGTTGTTTGGTCCATTCTTTATATCGTGGCGAGCCACTCCTCTCACAAGCACTCGACTCTGAATCTCTATCCAGCCGCCTTTTAACTGTTCTGGCCTGGCCTGTCGAGATATATTCTGTTTACCAACGCTGCTCCGGTATCAGCTTTCACAAGAGACGAACTTACTTTCTTTCACGACGCTTGCTCAAGCATCCGCCCATTTTTCGGCACATCATACGCCTCCCCCCTCGACACATTAGACAACGGCTCCCGTTACAACAAGAAAATCCAAAATGAGATTCACTACTACTTCTGCATTGGCCTCATTGGCTGCCCTGGCCTCGGCTAAGGACGGCCGTACCTTCGCCGTCCTTCGATTCAACGGCGATGGCTTTTTGACTGAGGGTCCCATGGATCCCGTCGTCAGCCCCCGGCGCTATTTCCACCCATTATCACAGTATCATGGGAGGCAGCAATTTCGGTGCCACCGTTGAGGGGAATCAGCTGTTGGATTCTAACTGCACAACCGCCAAGATCAAGAACGACAACAGTAACTACTGGGTCCCCGCCCTCATGTTCCAGGACCCCAAGAACGGCAGCTTCCAGAAGGTCCCACTGTTCTACATGAACGTGTACTACTTCTTCGAGGCCACTGATGACAAGATCGAGGCCTTCCCCGTAGGCCTGAAGATGTTGTCTGGTGATGCGAAGACTCGATCGCCGCCCAAGTCCGGCGGTGCCCTCAACCTCGACCCCGATAACGGAACTCCCATCAACCCCGTCCAGTGGACCTGCCCGCGGTCGAGCTACGACCCGCCTTCATACCCAGTCGGCTCTGACGGAAGCACTGCTGGTATAGTCGACCCTAACAACAAGGGTTCCGGTGCTGGTTTCCCCCTGTACCCCTGTGATGGTTACGCTTCGCCTCTGCGTCAGGACATCCACTTCCCCTCGTGCTACAACCCTAAGGCCGGTCTGGACGACCATGCCAACAACATGAAGTTCCCATCCAATGTTGGCTACAAGCAAAACTGCCCCGAGGGCTGGATCCATACCCCGCACATGTTCTTTGAGGTGTACTGGAACACCCCCCTCTTCAACAACTTGTGGACTCCTGACGGAAAGAACCAGCCCTTCATCCTCTCGTCTGGTGACGCCACTGGTTTCAGCTCGCACGCTGACTTCATTTCCGGATGGGACGTGAACACTCTGCAAACCATCATCGACACCTGCGACGCCGGTGATTCCGGCATGGACAGGTGCCCCCAGATCCCCGGTGGCTTGAACCCTGTCAACAGCTGCAAGATCGACCCAACCTACGGTACTGTTCTGCTGAATAACGAGGTCATCACGTCTCTTCCTGTTGTTGGCGATAATGTTACCGGCTGG
Organism: Xylaria polymorpha; assembly: GCA_003426235.1. Lineage (NCBI taxonomy): Eukaryota > Fungi > Ascomycota > Sordariomycetes > Xylariales > Xylariaceae > Xylaria > Xylaria polymorpha. The sequence goes on from NQIM01000655.1 coordinate 11,064, forward strand.
GGTAAGGGTGGTGTCACCGGTGGATCCGTCGACCCCCCTGCCGTCTCTCAGGCTTCTACCTCCAAGGCTGCCGCCGCCACGTCCGTAGCTTCATCCGCGGCTTCGAGCCCTGCCGAGTCTTCCGCTGCCGAGTCTTCCGCTGCCGAGGCGACCACTCCCATCGCCTCTCCCAGCGTCGAGGCCGAGCCTACCTCCAGTGTTCCCGGTGGCGCTTTCATTGAGACGAGCGCTGCTGTATCTTCGGTCGATGCCCCGGCCCCTACCACGGCCCCCGACTCGCCTGCGGCAGGCGGCTACCCGAGTATCAAGACCATCTGGGATATCGTCACCGTCACTCTGACCACCACCGTTCCCGCACCTCAACCCACACAGGCCGTGCACCGTCGTGCCCCCAGGCACTCGCACGGTCACGCTGCCCGGCATCTCGCCGGCAGCTTCGCTGCTCGCCGTTAAGTCCCGACTGACCGTTCGAGATATTTGCTTGGAAATATTTTTTACAAATCTTCGTGTGTATAAAGCGTTTTTAGGGTATATGAGAGGGGAACAACAAAAAGGGATATTTTGGAACCCTGGATGGAATATGGCGCAACCCAATCCGGCAATCGAAACAGGGTAACCCGAGACACGGGGAGCGAGGGAAACAGGCTTTGCTCACGCTCCACGATGCTACGAACATACCATTACATTCTTAACCGAACAAAATAAGCGTGCATACAGTGTGTTGGCGATTTGGGTGCCTTTTTCCGAGGTGCTTCGGACGGGAGCGATTTGGTTCAACCTGCTCTACTGTGCCTTTTTCAGTAGAGGGGAAATTTGGTCTTCGATTCATATTGTATATCCTTTATTATTGATCTATGAACTCTGAATACTAGAGACATTCACCAATCATAATCTACAGTAGCTTTACTAGATCTGTGCTTGTTGTGCGACTATTATGTGTAGATGCATTGATATGAAGCCAAGGCATTCTGGTACCCTCTGTTCTCTGTTCTCTGTTCTTAAACTTGATTTTTCACAGATACTGGACCTCCGTTAGACTGAAAATCTTGTAGTCGAAGCTCTTGACTTGCTCTTCAGATGCCATCTCATAGCCAACTCGCAGCGTGAGAATTCGGTACTTCGTCTTCCTCATAACTGGTTTGATGGCAGCAGCCAAGTCGTCGATGCCAGTTCTGCGCATAGGGGAAGGAAGATCTGGAAAATGCTGTGATGAACCATAGAAAAGAAGAGGCCTTGGGGACGATCAAGGGGATCAAAACCTCGTTGTGGTTAATTCTTGCTTATAGTCCATTAGATTAGTCTCTAGAGTATCACTCAATCGGCAAACCCGCCCCATTCCTCTCCATCGGAACCATCTGTATCACCAGTGTCAACAGAGTCACTATCAGTTCCACTTTGGACAACCTCTAGATCGACCGTTCTAGCTTCCGAGCCATTGTTTAAGTGGCCATTTCCATTCAACGAGACTTGGTCTTTTGTCCCCTGCGGCCGGGACTTCTCTCGGTGATCGTTCCCGAGAGCGAACACCTCCCCTTCAACCTCGGCCCCAGCGTCCCTCACAAATCCAGCCACGAAAAAACCCATAACGCCTCGCCCGTCATCTTTATACGAGCGGATACACGCCTCGGCGATCTCTTCGTCTCCGCCACTTGCCTCGAGGGATCCCCGGACCGGCCACTCGCGCATCCCTTCGACTTGTTGGTCTCGCCTCATGACCCGCCAGCCCCTTTTCAAGGCGACTTCGGACTGGAGCGCTTTCAAGACTACCTGTTCGTTCTCCTCGGCGTGGATCGAGCACGTCGAGTACGTCACCTTGCGAGCCGCGGGGAACGCGAGGGCGTGGAGGAGAAGGGTCAGTTGAAATGATGACAGGGCTTCCAGTCGCGCTCTCATCTCGGTTTCGGAAGAGACTACGAGTTCTTGGCCGTCGTCGTCGACTAGGATCTGTTGTCGACCTTCCTCGGCGGTACCATCATCCCGCTTCCGCTTGCGATTCTTGTCGAGGGGTGTTTTCTTGGCCGTTGTGCCGGGCTGCTCTGGGAGATGAATAATCGGCATGACATCTCTACCGACTATGCCGCTACCGGAGCAACTCGGGTCTAAGAGTAGAGCCCCAACGTTCTTGTATAAAGGGGTATTCGGATCAACCTTGAGGAAATCCTGGCCCGGGCTCATCCGCGTAATCTTGTGGGCACCCGCTAGATTCACCATCTTGTCCAGCGTGCGTGCGCGGTACTGGTCTTTCTCGAAGGCGAATACTTTCTGCTTGCACTTCTCACCCTCGGCCACGCGCGACTTGACGATAGCCGCGACGTGGGTTGTCTTGTTCCCAGGGGCAGAGCACGAGTCAATCACGTCGCCATCTTCAGGCTGCGGGTCTAACAGATAGGCCGGGAAGCAGGAGGCCTTGTCCTGTAAGATGACAGCGCCTGAGGTGTACGCAGGCGTCTTGGTGATCTCGAACGTGGGGGAGAGCGCCAGCAGGTTCGGGACGTGCTCGTCCACGTAAAGTAGGTTCCCCGCTGTCGTGTCGGTGATGACATCTCTAACACTTGCTACCTGGGTGAAATGCTTGAATGTCGTCTCCAGCTGATGTTGAAGCGTCGTCTTGAACGTATTCACCCGGACCCATCGGGGATACTGACCGGCTGCCCCCAAGGACTCGATGGTGATGAGCTGGCGCAGCGCGTCGATGGAGGCCGCTTTCCTCCGTAAACGGGCCCTGGTCAGCTCGGCTGTCAGGCGAGCCTTGTGACGCTCGATGGCGGCTCTCAACCCGTGCGAGGCGGGGAGCGCAATGCCTTTCCGCGACAGCAGGAAATCATGAACGAGCAGCAGGGCAAGCAGTGGCGTGAGCTATGAATATACGATGAGCTACTATAATTGCTTATACTGTAGGACCTTAAAAAGGTCGCGTGGTAGGTGAATGCGTACCTTGCGCTCATGACGAAGCAGCTCAGAGCTGTCTATGACGTCCTTGAGCACGGAGCTCCATTTGCACGTTTCTGACGCGAGAGCATAGATCTGTTGCGGCGGCGACTTGAGTTGTTTGTTTTTCTGCCCGTTCCCGAAAATGCGAGTCTTCAGGTTACCGCCGGTTGATGACGACGCTGACAGGATGTCAGCTGTCTCGTGATATAGAGACATGGACGGGGTCGGGATGCGAGTGCATAGTCAAACTAACTACAACGCGTCAAGGGGTTATGGAGAGGTTAAATTGCATCGTGTAATTCGCCTTTGATTATACCGATGGGTTGATTGTCTACCAATCCCTTTGAAGCTCAGATAATACTCCCAATTCAAAATCGTTACGATAAGATAACGACCTGGACTTTTAAGGTATATATAGTACTTGCTACCAATCACATGTTCGTATCGGTCCGAGGTGGGTTAGGTGCTTGACGGGTATCGGTAGGGCTGGGGAAAGGATGGTTCGATGACATCATTCTTATCAATTGGATATACCTATGGATGTACAGTGGTATTATTCATTATTTCGATAGGACTCTTTTGCTTTTCTAGCTATACCCTTTTAAACCTTGGTTATACAAAGCGAGGGTATGAGCTACCTAGGTAGGTAGTTTGAGATTAGGTAGTACCTAGGTACCTCGTTACTTTCATAAGACTGCCGACTACCTAATACAGAGAGAAATCTAAGCCTGAGACGCCTTCTACCAAGAGGCAATAGTCTTGAATACCTACTAATGCACCAATAATAGCCAACCAATGCATCTATTCTTGCAAGTGTGAATAATTTGGCGACTTACGTATATAAAATGCCGTGCGTCCTACCAGCTATGGCCTAACGGTATACGTTGTCTCCTCGCCTGTCCCCATGAGGGATATTATACAGTGTCATTTATTTTTTTGATAACTACCGTAGTCGAAAGAACCACAGTAGTTGTTGACGCTGTCACATTTTTTTTTTCTTCCTGCTTCTCTAGCCCTATGAATCAGTCAGCCCATCGAATAATTCACGACGAGGCAGAGCCCCCCCTAGCGAGTTGTCGTAGCTTCAACATAAAATACGATAGAACTCCAGTATATCTAGCCTCCACAAACACTGTCAGCAGGACATCACCTATCCATTGAACGTTGAATATAATCAATAGTATTCGTTGTGTGCTTACTCGCCAAGCCACCGAGCACCGTGGATTTTCCGGTAGCCCGACAAGTCAGAACAAAACCGTAGTCGGTTTGTCTCGACGATGTTGGCACCCCCTGTCCACAAGTTCTTGAGAGCTGTCTGCATGGTTTGGAGGACTTGCCGAATCCCGGCTCCCGAGCGGCCACGCCGGAGTCGCCGAAGCATCTTCGACTGGGCTGCATATCACTCGGCACGAGGCAGCCCGCAGCCCGCAGCACATCTTGCATGTCCCGGTTATTTGTTCCCTTTAGTGTCGTAGCTTCACGTGCCGCTTTTCCGGCATCTTTTGCACCCATGTACTCTCCTGCGTAAGTATTCTACTGCGTATACGTACTGTAGCAGCGCAGCAGGCTTTCCAAAGCCTTTCTTGCTCCATATCGATCAAATAACCGTCCAGTCAAGCGGCCCCCAGCCCTAGAACTCGCGTCGTTTCTGGTCTTTGATGAGATATCATATCTCTCTATGCTGCGGTACGGGGTGCCAACTGGTCCACTCTGGCCCTGTCATAGGGCGACGACGTATTTTCTAGCTTGAATGACGCCTAACCCTGTCCCCTAATTTAATAAGACGACTTTCCTTTGATTCTCCCCCCCTTTGCTTAACCCCGGTTGGAAACTCATATCTCCTTCGTCAAAGATGCTTCTTTCATGGTAATCTCGCACCCAACCCCACAAGTTTGCTTCACCCGTATCCAGTCAACTACAGCACTTCGGATTCGAAAAATTGTTACACGAGTACTTACGTCTTGTCCCATGCCATTAGTAGTCTAGGCATAGTAGCTCTACGTGGTACGTAGGTCGACTGCAGATAGATTGATGCAGTAAGAAGCGGGCGCCAAGCAGTTCATGACGACCAATACGGTAACGTAGAGACAACAATGCTCATATGTAGGTAAGCGAAAATCAACATGACTGGTCTGCCGAGAATAACAACAACCCATCTCCCAACTACCTACACTAGTATAGTAGCACAAAGCTTGGTTGGATATTGGATAGATAAGTAGACAATTTGCTCGTTTGGTCCCTGTACTGTCTGTTAGTATCCTGTAAGTCGAAGCTGCTGATAGGATAACTGTACGTATGGGTCACCTGAAACTAGGCTTCCTTTTTCGCATAGAGACAGTGTATCTCTGTGACTCGTCCGCACCGTCCTCGACTCCGTGCAAGATAGATAAAACACCCGAAGCCAAGCCGCGAATGGTCTGATGGAGCGAGAGCTCTGGCACGCTTAGGTAGCGCCGACGAATTAGCTAGGGCTGCCCAGCGTCCGCCCAAGCCTTGCCTACCTAATCTACTGTACAGACTCATGCCCACATGCCGGCCAGGTGTCGCATCCACATAGATGTTGATTTACCGTTAATATCAACCTTGTAGATACAAAATTAGTATACGAATTAAGTTTGTACGTACGCTGAACTGAAGGTGTCCAAATACTGTATACCGGTATGTCCTCCAGCAGTATGATTCCGGTGGGAAAGCTTGGAAAGGTAAGACCTGGATATGGGAAACTGGGGAGGGAGAGGCTCAGGGCAATTGTGAATTGATTGTGATAAATTTCTTTACATATGTACAGTAGGTAGTTGCGAGCAATGGCAAGTACCTTAATATGATACCTTAAGTACTACCTTAGCACCAGACGGCTGGGGTAACACTGCGATACATACATACATACCTACATATTTACATACCTACATCAAGAGGCAGGTAGGTACCTACTTTGGGTGCACTACTAACCCACAGGATGCAGCATCCACTCCAAGGCGGCCTCCCAACCAACCAACCAACCAACCAAACTCGGTACCCGTACTCCGTACCAAC
>NQIM01000656.1:0-16737 GCA_003426235.1 Xylaria polymorpha
GGCTCAGCTCCCTTTCCAGCTCCCCGCCCGATCTATAATACTCCCCCATTTCTCCAACCACTAACCTCGGTGTATAAACGATAACTGGTTTCATGACCGAGTGTTTATGGGGGACCAACTTCATAAGACCTTAACTTACAACGCTTACTCCGGACATGTTCCGAATAGTATTGGCACGAACTCTTCCTATAATCCGGTAGCTAGGCTGGACTGCGAGATAAAGAGATCCTTTCTAGCAGCTATATCCATTGGGTTCCTTAGCTAACACGCCTGGGGTGTTATTAGATCACTGTAACACAAAAACGGCGTCACTTTATAGGCGGCCTTGAATGACTCGAGACTCAGAATGCATCGCCGTGTCTTGTCTCTGATATGGGCTATTCATAAGCCTACCATTGCTGTGTGTCCGCATTTTTGCCGAGCGACGAGGCATCGAGTATGGAGTGCTACGATACAACGGAGAGGTGTTGCGACTTCGGGGATGAGCCATGTCGAAGGACCTAGAGATGTGAGTGTTTCTGTTTGTTCAGGATGAGAAAGACGTAATTGAGCAAATTGTTATAACGTATATGTAAGACAAACTTAAAAGGTCTCCTGGCACGGTGGTTGACTATAAAATCCTGACACATGTGATGAGAGCTACTGTATTATATGAGGTTAATGGAATAATTGCTAATGATTTTATAGCCACCACTTCTTCCACATACGATCCCAGAGCACTTTGCCTCCATCGTATCCCAATATGGTGATCTACCAGCCGTGATGGCGAGGAGACCAGTGATGATAGACGTCTCACCGCCCCCGACAACATCCATTAGCAAACGGGTGAAGCCCGAGACGACGGTGTTAACGTATGCCTCACTGGATGCCCTCTCCAACACCGTCGCGCACTCGCTGCGGTCTCTAGGCGTGAAGAAAGGCGACCGCGTTGCCGTGAGCCTGGGAAACATATCGGAGTCCGTGGTACTCACCTACGCTATCTTCAAGCTCGGCGCCATCTGGGTGCCTTTAAATCCTAGTTTTAACTCAACTCAATTGGGTGCCGCGTTATCACATCTAGGCGTCGAGGTCCTCATCATCGGCGCCGTGACAGACCTTGCGTATAAGCCGTGTCGCGGCCGCAGCAATTTGGATCTACTCTCGTCGCTAATCCCCGGGTTAACGGGCGAGAAAAACAAGGGGAAAGGGGACAAGATCGATTCCTCTGTAGTGCCAACGTTGAAGACCGTTGTGTTAGTTGACAACTCCACCTCTCATCCACAATCCGGCTTCCCGCCCTTGCGCGATCTGGGAATCTTGACGCCATACACCACACTGCTGGAATCGTCTCCCCGGCCCGTAACGCCGGATTCGCCCCTGTCGGCGGACGAGACGATCAATATCCAATTCACATCCGGCACGACATCGTTACCAAAGGCGGCGATGCTGAGCCACACGAACGTGCTCAACAACGGGCGTCTGATCGCGTCACGCATGGGACTAGAGCCCTCGGACCTAATCGTCTGCCCGCCGCCCCTATTCCACTGCTTCGGCTGCGTCCTCGGACTGATGGCGACTGCGACCACGGGCGCTGCGATCCTGTTCGCCTCTCCGGCGTTCGACCCGGCCGCGACGCTCCACATGGTCTCGGAGCACCGGGCGACGGGCCTCTACGGCGTGACGACCATGTTCGTAGCCGAGCTCGAGCTCCTCTCCAACCCGGCCTTCGTCTCACAGCTGCGGCCCGACGCCTTCCGGAATCTGCGTAAGGGCATCGCCGCGGGCTCCTCGGTCCCGGAATCGCTGATGCGGCGCCTCTTCGACGTCCTGGGACTCCGGGATCTCGTCATCTGCTACGGTATGACGGAGACGAGCCCCGTGTCGTGCATGACGTCTCCGCACGACTCTTTCGAGCAGCGCACGCGCTCCGTCGGGCGCGTAATGCCGCACACGGCCGTCAAGGTCGTCTCGCCGACCGACCGTAACGAAACCCTGCCGCGGGGGGAGAAGGGCGAGCTCGCCGCGAGTGGATATCTCGTCATGCAGGGGTATTTCGGCGACCCGGAGCGCACGGCCGAGGACCGCATCGCGCACCCGGAAGACGGGGGGAGGGTCTGGATGTACAGCGGCGATGAGGCGTGCATGGACGAGGACGGATACGTGGAGATTACGGGCCGCATCAAGGATCTCAGTAAGTAATGCAAGCTTGTCACCACTTCTACTTTCTGGCTACTTAAACCCTCCTTTTCCCCGGGCTTGGCTCGGAGCATGTCTTCAACCTTCCATGTCCCCCAAACACTTATAGACGACGCTCGCAATGGATACTACTAACTTTACGTTGCAGTCATCCGCGGCGGAGAGAATATCCACCCCCTCGAGGTCGAGAACTGCCTATTCCAGCTCAGCGGTGTGCAGGACGTCAGCGTGGTCGGGGTGCCTGACGAGCGGTACGGCGAGGCGGTGGCGGCATTCGTCGTCCCGCATAAGGGTGTCCGGACGATAGGTGGGGATGGGGTTGTCGAAGATGGTAGGGCTACCGCTATCGCTGCCGATGAAGGGGCGGCAGAGAAGGGGGAGGGGGAGACGCTCAGGAAACAGGACGTCCAGGACTGGGTGAAGACCAATCTCTCGGGTCACCTCGCGCCTAAATACGTCTTCTGGATCGACGAGTACCCCAAGACGGCCAGCGGGAAGATCCAGAAGTATAAGCTGAGGACGCTCGCCAAAGAACTGGTTTCATCGTCATCCGAGTAAGTTACGCCATCTCTATATGGCGAGTTCGCTCTGTGTAGACATTTATATTATAGGTATTACATGTGACTTAAGGCGATCTCATAGAGGTGTTTCGACTATTATCGTCATACAAGAGGAGGCTAGTAAATACATAGGTGGCCGCCGAGACAACGTTACACATATCGAACGCAGCGAATCGGACGACTTGAAAAATGTTTCTTGAGTGACTGCGTGTAGCTCTGGGATCTAATACGTGCATATCGAAGAGGCTGTCAAATGTAAAGGCTAAATCAAATAACTGCAGTAGGGTATCAACTAAAAGTAAGAAAACTAAAACTCCAGCTACCGATCACAACAGCGAACTGACTGGGTACGTTTGAACGCAAAGCTATCTAACGCCTCCCCCCCAGAACGATAAGTCATAACTAGGTAGGTATGTAAATCATAACTGCAAGCAGTCGCCAAATGTAGTCCGAGTTGAGCTACGCAACGTTTATCCCACGTCCGATCATCCGATCCTCGGGTATTTTTGATCGTGAGATTTAACCATCGTACAGTACCAAAAGCGTCGGCCCGGAATCTTCCTGCACATGAAAACAAAAACAGGTAGCGTCGTGCTGTACTTAGTCGAGGATCCAAACACCATTTTGTTCTGTTCTGTTCTGTTCTCGTCCTCCCAATCGCGTCGCGAGTCGGGCTGTCGGCCTACAACAAGGCTCCGAATCGCACGCATCCGACTTATAGTACTTATACTGTACTCTATAAGACAATCAGATGTTTTTGTTTTTTGGGTGGATCACTGTCTCGTAGGTAGGTACTGTACAGCAGAAACACAAAGGTACTGTACTGTACTGTACTGTAAGGTACCGAGAATGGGTTCGGCGAATTCCCGAGACGCCAGACGCACATGAAATGCTTGCTTAGCCTTTCCCGTCGCGCATCAATCAATAGCTCTGCGAGCTAAAAGCTTGGCTTGACGGGGAATGTCTTGTCTAATCAACTTTTTTCTTTCTTTGGTTTTTAGTATTTTAATTTTTCTTTTGTTCCGTCGTCCAGTCATGAAGCCTGTGGTCATTCTTTTTCCAAATGACCCCTAGCAAGTACTAGGTAATTCAAGGGTACAGTAGGTACTGTAGTAATACCACGCGATCAGTTGCACATCATTGTTGAATGCGGTCCCTTATCTCGTGCAGTGCAACCAGGGGGGTCCGGTAGACACCCGGGTAGGTATGGCGTATTTCCCCACCCTTTGCCGGACTATTAGACCAACCACGGCACCTGGCCAATGGGGAGCTCTATTCCAAACTTGGTACTGTTGCCTCGCATGTAGATTTGTAAGAGAGGAAACGCATTCTGCAGCATCTCACGCGACCTGCGAGTTCTTCGCTACGCCGCTCATCATTTCCATCGCCTTCTCGACACCGCGGGTTTGTGCCGATGTCGTCAACCCGGTCGTCGCGCGCTGGCGGTGAGGAGATGGGAAGCCAGGCCCCCGGTTAACCCGCGGCCGTCGACGTGGGATGCGGCGGCGCGCAGGAGGAATGCTAGGCTCCGATGTGCGTAGAGGGCCGTGGCCGTCGAGATGGTGACGAAGAAGAAGCAGAACAGGGTCCAGAACACCAGCTTCTCCATCGGTGTGTAAACATACACGCCATACGTGACCTCGAGGCGATACTTCCTGAGACGTAGCCAACACACGAGTTTGTCAAGCTGTGATGACATCGGCGTTGGCTTGTAAGGGGATTGGTAGGTAGTTGAAGACATGATGTATACTTTTATAGGCACTCGTCACCGAGTTCGATTCCACGGCACGAGATTTAAGATGGTAACCTTGACCAAGATCTCGAATAGGGCCGTATGTAACCAAAGTCTGGTGATTAGGAGACAAGGCTGCGGGTGGGAAGAGAGCAAGAGCATAAGACGCGGGAACGTCAGGGCTGACTTCAGGTAAATGATAGAAATATATATATATCGTCGATATATAGGAATTACGGGAGAGGGTCAACCTGCATCTCGCAAAGACATAGCCCTCGCTTTTATTATGAACCCCGCGGCCACCATTGTTTGCATCTCAGTCATGGCGACGGGAACGTCGGTTGCAATGACGCTCAATGGGACCCACTCGAATAAGTAAACGTCTGATTAATGATGGTGAAGTGGAGGCTGGAATCTAGTAGGGCGGAATCGAAATGCCTCACTAAGTGTAGTGTACCCAGACATACAGTAGGTAGTATACTACTAGTAGCGCCAGTGCTGTAGGTGAACCGTGAAAAGCAATCGGAAGCTTCGGAATGTGGGGTGCGGCACCTATTTTCAGCATAAGATGATAATAACACAAAAGGTCCGTACTTATGAGACTGCTTATGCAAATGTTTCTGCGTCATCATCCAGCCTTATCCGACCTAGGTTCCCCCCTTCAAGTCGCGCGCCTTTCCATCCCGAGCATAGGTAATTCCAGCACGAAAACGTACACTAACTTGATGACCCCCGAGACCGGCTTTGGTGGATTCCGTGCACAAGACAAAACCAACCGGAAGAGCCGTCTTCGAGGATCATCAGACTCTGAAAGCAGCGATGAGCGGATGGTGTGCCCGTAAGGTAGTCGGAATTCCGTGCCTTGTGATCAAGGACTTTCCGGAATTACCGGCGATATAATAATGTACCATTCGTCGATTTGTGTCCAGCCAATTGCCCAATGCGGCTCTGAGGGACCAATCACTGCGCTTACTAAGGCAGGTCAGTACCTTTTGGGGGTGAGAGTGCCGGCATGCGTAGCTATTGGCTACTAAATAAAGTATCGTCAGTATCGAGGAGAGTAATTATCCAATCCACAAATACCGTACGCAGTCCTACCAACCATCTACCGCAAAATCCCGCCATTTATCAGGACTGTGAGATTTCACGGTATGGAATTAGGAATTGATGGCAGATGAATGTCAACAATCCAAGGTGGTTGTTGTAAGGGAAGTTCATCCGTTCGCGATATCGCTGTTGAATGTACTGTTCGACGTTACATCGCTTCTTGGCCTTCAGAGAGCTTATCGATGATAATATACTGGTCGTTATCAATCTCAGTGAAATAGGAAGAGTTCTTTATAACTCGTTCCCTCCAAACCACAAGTTTTGCGCCCCAGCCTTCGTCAGTATGCCCGAAGCAATGAAGTTGAGATCGGGTCCTTGCAATGGGCCCAAAAAGCTGGGGGCATCCGGCTCTTTATGAATGTGTCATGTCCATGATTCTGTGTGGTGGGCCGTGGGTGATTACTGCGTCAACATCTTTGCCGATGGCGAATTGGTCCTGGGGATTCTGGGTGATACTGGAAGGCATTGCTACTTTTCGAGGGGGTATATGGACTGGCGTACACGGCGAACGATGCACCGTTAAGTAAGGTGAATGGGTAGGTTCCTTCATCTAGAAAATGGATATCGTGAGCTTCGTCGAAAAGTCTTCGTGCTTGACCGTAATTTCCGTACTCTTTCCCGGGCAAGGTCCGGGTCCAACTGCTCGAAAGCTTCGCCTAACATCCTTCGAAATTTAGGGTGTCCAAAGTGAAATCATTATTTCCTGCTATTATCAATTTTAGCGGGACATCCAAGTCCCATAGAAGCCGTAGAATGTGGCGATACTCACCAAGCTTAGATCCATCTGTCAAATCATCCCAATAGATCACCACGTCTGCTTTAACCTTGAGCTGGATTTTAAAGGGGTTGGCGTGCGTGTCAGGAAGGATTAGGAGCCGGGTCTGACGCTCATTGTTAATAATGATTTAACGTTGATGCAACCTCAATCTCAGCAAGATTAGAGTAGTATGTGTTGATGCAGGTAGCATGAAGTATGGCAGAAACATGGAGTGGGATAGACATTTATAACCCGACAGACGACAGTTGTAGATCGAAGCCCTAGAAGTCAAAACTATTTGCTAGGAACATCTAGCTAGAGTGGGCATTAATGCTAGTGAGCAATGAAAGCCTCAGAGAAAGCCTTTGCGGAAATATCGGAAAGCTGGAATGTTGTTGAATAGAAGTGCGTAAATATTCTCAGCTCAATACCAGAGGGGTGTTAGAACAGCACCGAAGTACGTTCCACATTCTGTGTCAATGCTCGCTTAACATCTTATGAACATTGTGTATGGTCGTATTAATGCTTGGTTGTATAAATATCTTTTAATATAACAGGATACTATTCCTCATCCTTGTTCTTTATTAGTTCCACTACTTGTTGAACGAAGCGTTACGGTGCCAGGCGCGCATTGCCCAACTGTCATAGCTGTCGGAACACAGTTCCAAGAACAGCCGCGTTTTAAGAATGGTATCGCATTCTCATCCGCATCCATGCTGAGGGGCTCCGGTGCTAATTTACTATCTTTAGGTTCCCATAGCAGTTTCGACAGATCCCACCACTCGATCCATTGAGTCAATGGTGTTATAATTTGTCGCCCGCATGTAGAACAGGGCAGGGTGCCTAAGTTGCCATTTAAATTGCTTTGCGCTTGGATTCGATGAATGCTTTTCAGCAAACTTGGCGGTGCCTGTGGGGCAAGGTAGGAAGTTAGGTCCCACTGCAACACTCATAGTTAGTTATCGCCTTTTCGAACGCGAATATGTCAGAATTGTAGAAGTGTGGGAAGCCTTAGACATTTCTCCCCCAAGAGAGACCGTATACCGTTAAAGCAGCTAAAAAGAGAAGAACATGAGACCAAAAACTACTTACTGTCTGTGCAGCGCGAGATGCAGACCTTGATGCTAATTCAAACAGCGACAGCACACGGTTCGGCTTGTGAGAGACAGCAGATGCTCGACCTGCAAGATGAGGCGTGGAGACCACAGAGACACTCTCAGTTTGAAGAGTAACGTGTTGATTGTCCCCAGGCTCTCCTGATTGAACGTGACCTTCCGAGGGTTCACAGGGTAGGTGAAACCTGGAAAGGACGGAACCGCGGCTATCACTATATTGCACCAACGATCGTGCAAGAAGGATGACTTGCCACGTGAACGAAGCGCCAACCCTATGTATCTGTTCACGAATCTCTTCCGTGGTACGGTCATCTGAGACATACACTACATTGTGGTCCCCGAATGGAGGTAAGTAGCGAGATGAAATGATATCGTCTCCAAGCTCTCTGTCACTGACGACGGTAGTTTCCGGACGAGGCGGAAGACCAGTTTCTGGCCGGTAAAATGGGTTCGGGTGAATATGTAATGATGATAATACTGATGGACATTTGAGAAGATTGAGTAGCTCCCCAGGAAGGTAGCGAAGACGATTGAGCGAGAGATTGAGTTCTCGCAGATTTTGTAGGTTGCCAATGCTGGGGGGTAGTTCTGAGACCTGATTGCTTCGTAGGCTAAGGTATGTAAGGTGCTCAAGATTGAATAAAGCACCAGGCGCACGCGTAAGTCTATTATTAGATAAATAAAGGCCTATTTCGGGGTTGGCTTGTTGGAAAGGTACGTCCTTATCAACAGAGGGGATTAGAGCGAGTTCGGCAAGGCGAGAGATCGGCTCATTTGGAATCGTAGTGACACCAAGGGATCTGAAGTCTTGTTAGTTTCATCCATATCGCCTCATTGAACAGACTAATGATTCAACTGTTTTGCGATTGAGAGTTGACGTACGTTAAGTCGATCTCTGGATTGCCCTCTTCAATGGCCGCATCAACCCTGGCGCGCACGATCAGCTCTTCGGGAGCCTTAGGTGGGCCAGGACGCGGGTTTTGCAACTGAGGGAGCTTCGATTCGGGTGACGGCTCCATCCCCAGAGTAAAATCCTCATCTAGTTCCACTGATCCATCACTTCCCATCCATACGCCAGAATCCCATTGACGCTCGAATGTCCTCTTTGGCTTCGGTTGGGGTCCTACGGCTTCACCAAATGTTGAATCGGACGAGGTTGGCATCTGCTGGAACCAAGAGCCGACGTAACGCTTCTTACGGTGTGGTCCATTGTAGTTGTCGATGTGTGGATCATCGTCGCTCGAAAACATGGCGGGGTCGCTGGAGTTGGAGAAGAGAGGAGGTTGTGCAGCGCCACGCTTTCGTGTGTTAGTGAACGTCTGGGTATGGGCGTCCCATGAGACTTTGGGAAGCCTTGGGAGAGTAGGCTCTTCGTCCATGGCTTGTGTCGGTATTGGCGAACCAACAATGCCACTCAGGTAGGAGAAGGACGAAGGTAACCGGGTTCAATCACGCGTCGTCGAGTCTGAAGTAGAAGGACGGACGCGTATGAACGGGCGGGCAGTTAAGAGGACCCCCACACTGACATCGCGCTAACACTACCTAGCACACTGTACCTAGGCACATGTGCGCCCCACTTTCCTGACCTGGCTAACATCGTGAACATTAAAGTGGCCCGGGTCATGGGATCGAACTTATGGATAATTCTGAACGTTTGGTCCCTTACTGTAGGTAAGTACCCAAATGCCAATACCTTGTGCAGTTATATAGTCGTATTAATGGCTCACTTAAGGACCGCGGGACGGGACGGGACGGGACGAGACAGCGATGATGTAAGAACCTCGTAGAAGTCTTTGATGTCTGGTATCGGGTTGTTCTTAGTCCATTCAAAACATTTAATCCCAGTCATCGTCGTCGTCGTCGTCGTCATCCGCCGTAGCATGTCTGATATTTCCGCTCCTAACGCCCCTAGCCGCCGACTTATCCTCTTTCGCATCTTCTGCATCTCTCTTCCTTTTGACCACTCTCAAGTCCTTTGCCTCAACAGCACCAACCTCAACGAGAAGGTCGTCGATTCGCAACATACTCGTCCGCACACCGCCGATAGTCATGAGAGTAACAATCTGTTTCACGATGTCGCCATTTTTATACACAAGAATAGTAGGGCAGTTGCGGTCGGGGTAATTCTCGATCGCCTTGTCGGCTAGGATTTCACAAAACTTGATATCGCCATATTCCTTCGCCGCCTGGCGCCAGAGTTCTGAGAGCACTCTCGACTCAATGTTGGTTCCTAGCGCGGATGTGAGATTAACAAACACGGGGCCATTGTTTGAGGCTTCCGTAACCTCTCGGGCATAGTCGGGCTTTGATATCGGGTACACAGCGCCATGTATTGACTTTTTGGTGAGTTTATTCAGCTCCTGCATACGTTTCTGCCGATATTGCTCCAGGAACGCCTCGTCCTCATCATCTTCCAGAGCATCGAGTTCGTCGAGCTCTTTCCCCTCTAATCTATTCTCGTGTGCTATTCGACGGCCCTCGAGAATCGCTTCCTCGATCATGGGGGTGGGAGAAGGCGGCTTCTCAGGAATGATGCCATGCTTCCGGAGGATGTCGTTCCTACAGGTTGGCTGTTAACAGTTGACGCGCATAACGAAGGGATCAATGTCGCACCATTCCGTGTCAGCGTTGGGGTCATCGATGGGAACAGCAATCCTTTGGTCTGCTGGAGCAGCCATGTTGATCAAGGCCTAGGCTGGATACTGAAGAACCTTGAACGGACTGATTTATGATCAGGAAATGAAAGAATGAAAGGGCTCGGGAGTTAGTTGAGAGCGCCACAATAGTTTTTATCAGTCTCAAAAGAAGTAATGTTGCTGCCTCCTTCATATACGTATAGAGTGCGTCGCAATGCTTGCGTACGTGCCCTCCCTTGCCTACAATATGCGCGAGACGTCGCTACTACCTACTTACATACAGTATTTACTGTAGGTATCTACCTAATTACCTAATCTGTTGGTAGGCACCCCTCATTGGGGTGGACCGGGCTCAACCAGCTAGTCGGGTTTCTCGGCCCCGCCGCCCCAGCTGGCATTATCAACGGCAGCTGGCGGTACAGTCTCCCCGGCTCCGCCAAAACCGCGTGCACAGAGAAGCCCTAGCCCTCTCGTCGCTAAGCCTATTTAGTCCACACCAAAGGACTTGGTGTTCTTTGCTTCAGCGGATCCTGCAGGCGATGTCCGCCAACCAAAATCCTCGCTCGCCCAGTCCCCAGAGGAACTTTCTTCGCACACAGACCTGATCCCCCTCACTGTCAACCATCTATTGCAAGCACAAAATCTGCACTCACTCCGACCAGATTTTTGCCAGTCAACACCACGCTTGCCAATCGATCGATCAAGCCAATTTTCTGATAATTAGACAAGATGGTAAGTTGAAAGCGATTCCTATTCTGTCGGGTTCGGACTTTTCGGGAAGATGAAATCCACAATAACCAACTACGACGACTGTTCAATACATCGCGACCGATGCTCCGACGACGCTCAAGGTCCTCCACCGAGACAAGCCACGGCAGTACTTCGACTAGCGCGATCTTACCTCGATCCTACCTCGATGTTCGGGTTGGATGGAAGTTGGTTGATGATGGATTCTATTAGGCTGCCTTGACTGGATACTGGGGTGCTGACAATTTTCTTGCATAGGTTCTCGCCGTTGATCTTCTCAACCCTACCCCGGCTGCTGAGGCCAAGAAGCACAAGTTGAAGGTATGCCTCTAGCTATCGCTGCATAAATGTAGCTCGAAAAACCTGACAAACCCGCCAGAACCTTGTGCCTGCCCCCCGGTCTTTCTTCATGGACGTCAAATGCCCGGGTTGCTTCACCATCACAACCGTCTTCTCGCACGCCCAGACCGTCGTCATCTGCCAGGGCTGCACCACCGTCCTATGCCAACCTACCGGTGGTAAGGCCAGATTAACCGAGGGCTGCTCTTTCCGCAGAAAGTAGAGGCATTATGTTGTTCTATTTTCGTTCTTAGGGCATTGGTCACGACTTGATGGTACAGTTCGGATATCTGCAAAGCTTCTCTCGGTGGCATGGGGCGCATAGAAAATTGGGCATCAACCTTCCGAATACACGCACTTCTCGATTCCTGACGATCCGCATCTACGTCATTGCAGATAGACGACGGATACCAAAAGTACTCCAATACAAAAAGGGGCGTTTGGGGTCCTGATATCTTGCATCGTCTTTTTTCTGCAACTGGTTTCTTCTCTTGTTGTGTAACATGAGACCATCTACATCGATCTGGTGGTAGCGCTGCATGGGTGGATAGCTGGAAACGGCTTTCCATATGAGCATTCTCCGGGGGTTGCTTATCTTGGGCAGATCTCTAGAATGTGAGGACGTGGAACGCCGATTGAGGATTGCTATGCCCAAGTGCAGTAGTCCTCGTGTTAGTTTCACTGCTCTAGGCAAATTCATGAAGTTCCACGTATATCTCAAACCTCCCTTCGCGTGCCGTGTTCTGTAAGCATGTCTGATACTGCCTTTGTTGCGTGTCGTCTTCCCAAAGCGTGTATTAAAGTGTATAAAGGTCTGTTCCCGTTGGTTTTGCCTGTACATTGTCTACCTCTCCTGTTCCTGTAAATGCAAACATGGCAGCTTACGCACCGATGCAAGTCTTACAACAGAACCATCCCAGCCAATCAATAGTCAATATTAGAGGGGATACCCATGACTGCAGGGAGATGTATGGTATATCTATATGTATATCTATATGTATCCTTCTTCTCCTTATTACTGCTACCAGTAGATAAGTTGTCGTAGCACGCATAGGCCCTGCTTTGATATTAGGACATTCCTGAGGCCGTACCTATAGGTAGTTAAATCTAGTCTATTATTTAAAACTGGTTACAGTGATTATTGGCCATCCCTAACGCATGATATCTGAACTACTTATAAGGTACCCAGTGTACAATTGCCACTGATCTCAAGGCAGTGATGATGTGCACATGTCATGGTGACTGGGTCTCATAAGGTTCTGTCTCCACTGCCCAGGTGCCCTTTTATCCGGTTTATGCATTAAGCTCGATAGATGTATAATACCTACCTCCAGCATGAGCTATGACTAACAGCCTCGGTTCCAGTAGGTATTAGGTAACGTGCAACGCGTAAAAACACGTTGCAGGACGCGTTGCGCTGCAAATCGATTTCACCATTCTCTCCCTGGCCCCACTTTGTTGTCTCATCAACCCCGGTCTCCATCTAGTGTCGCAAGGACATCTAACACTGAGACTGAGTGCCCCTCGCGCTTCACTTTCATTTCGTCATTCATTCCCAATTGGCTCAGCCCCCCAGACTGGCACCGTCTTCTCCTGCATATGGACATTATATCGGATGCTCAGTGGGACGTTACGGGGCAGTGCGTACAGTACCTATTCACGTGGAACCTTGGAACTGCCTGACATAACCCCGGCGCTCCCCGCCAAACTTGTTCGACAGCGCCATCTGCGTCACCCGCCAAGAACACACAACACAGCCCTGTTACATCTGGGGTAGTCGGCCGTCGTACTTGGCCCTATTCGCATAACGATAATCTCCCCGAAACATATCCTCGACTTTATATATCCATCGTAGTGCCAATGTCAACCCCTCGAACAAAGCGACAGTTTGCTGGCGCATCCAGCGACCCTGCACAACGCCAAATTACCTCCTTCTTCACCTCTGCCACAGGCGCAGCAGCATCCTCGTCTCCCAACAGCAACTATCTCATTCCATCATCGTCTTTATCATCAACAGCACAGCGCCCCGATAACACGCCATATATTCCCGCATCAGTACAGGCAAACCTGCTCTCGGTGGGCATGCGCATACGCAAATCCGTGCCCGAAGGATACAAGACAGGAAACTACAACGCCTTCGCATTGTGGGACGAGCGTGACACAGGTCCCACCACAGCAACCATGGGCGAGGGCCAGCGATCACGCGCAAACGCCTTCTCCTCGCCGCGGGAGTTGCTCCCCTTCTGCGGCATTCACAAGGTCGGCGGTTTCGACACGCAGCCAGGAGACAACCGTCCCATACCATTTACACACACGGCCGCTTCGACGATGCCAGCTTACCAACCTCATTTCGGCGTCAACGGCATAGATATAGACGATATGCCGGGTCTGACGAGCAGTCAAGAGTCCGTCGACTCGAATGCTTCAAGCTTGACGCTACCGTCGTCGGGGCTCTCTGGGGCGGGGACGCGGAAGCGGTTTTTCGTCGAGGATGAGGAAGGCGAAATCCCTGGACAACTAAATCTATGGCGACATAACCCCCACGACATCAGCCTCAGCCCGTTAAGCAACAACGGTCGAGCGATAGCAGTGCCGCGCAAAGGGAGGTTACGGGCTAAGTTCTCTGGCACCACCACGGCAATGTCTAGGGCAGGTCAAGAGAACCTAATGGTCGTCGACAGTGATTTCGAGGAGGCCGAATTCCTAGACCAAGGAACGTGGGAAGTGGACATGAGCGACGCCTAATTCCCCCGGTGTACTCTGGGGTGGTTGGAATGATGATATGAAGCACTGATACGGGGTTGGCCACGGACGGCGGAAGGTTTGGGATACCCAATGTGTTGGATGTATGGATAACGGGAGTTTGTATATGTACCGAGGGAATCGGCAGGGCCGGTCTATTACCGCCATTAGTGATTCTTCGGCGAGTTGCATGGCATGAACGGCGTTCTATCTAGGAATTGTTTACAGCCCCGGGTGGGTCTTGTTTGCTCCTGGCCTACCCCTGAGTTTTGTGGGAGGCAGCCGGTTTTTGTTAAAGGCATGGCCGGCCCACTATCTGAGTCTGTGGTATTTGACCGAAAGTACATACACAGTAGTAATACAACAGGTCGCAACTCGATTTCTATGATGTTTTTCATTTTTCCAATTTGCTAGATCAAGACCTCGATTTACTATCGACTTCCGCCATATATACAGGCTCCTACCTCATCTGTCTTACACCAATTGTCGGATGACGATAAAGCAGAGTCATTCTACAAATTAAACAAGACGCTATCAAAAAAGCTTCATGCATAGTACTCACCCAGACACGCCCCAGGTCACTCGCTCCATTTTCTTTTTATTTGGGTCGAGACTCAAGGGAGGAGGAAATGCGCACACCTACTGCTCGCTTACTCGAACTGGAGGCCGCCGAATGGATTCCGGAACTCGAGGAGGTCCCGCTGCCCGTAGAACTCGCCCGCTACGGTAAGAATCATGTTGAGTGTAGCGCGTTCGTTGACCTGGGCACGATCCAGCTCCTGATAGCGTTGAGGGTCTGCGTCTTCGTCGTTTTCAGATATGTTATATTGCCCCTCATCCTCCAGCTCCCCCTTGCCTTCATATGTAGCTGTAGTTCGTGCTGCTTGTTTCTCAGCTGTAGCTGGCTGAGCGGCAGGTACAGGCTGGGTAACAGACGTTATAGGCGCAGAAATGTCGCCCTCTTCAACTTCGCTGTCATCAATCATATCACGGTTGAGCCGGGTCAAGAGTCGTGCCTTTGCCGTCTCGACGTCAGCTATGGGATCTGAACATGGCGGTGAAGGGAGTTCGTCTGCTACTTCCCCGTCCTCCATATCGGAGTCTAGCTGCATCTCTACATCTGAGGTCTCATCGGTGCATGGAGAATGCAGAGACGGATTGTTGGCTTTATAGTTTGCGTGAGCGGAGCTGCGGGAAGGTTGATGGGCGTCGTTACTCGTAACAAATGTCCCCGTGTTCAAAGTATCCTCGGTCTGCTCCTCCGTAATCTCCGGAGTGGGTGCGTTGACCGCATCAATAGGAATATCTTGGCTAAGATCATCCTCGAAGCAGTCGTCGACATCAGCACTGATCTCGTATTCATCTTGGTCCCCGGGGCTGCTGCCGGCAACATCATAGTGCTCCCTAAGCACTTCGAGTTCCGCCAGCGAGACCATTAGAAGAACAGCTCGCTTCCCTAGCTCGCGAATCCAGCCCACCTCCATATAGTCGAGCTCACCTTTGTCAGGCAGCCGTGCGAGCAGCGCCCAGATCCAGCGGCTAGTGCGTTCACGTAGCTGCGTCCTCTTGCGAAGAAACTTGCAAGCGAGGAGGACGCGCAATAGGCGGAAGATACTGTCTTTGTGCATGGTAGCAATCTGTGCCGGGAGAGGATCCGTCCCTCTAAGACGGCCCTCCCACTTTTGAAAGGTATCAACCCCACGCTTCCATTCCCCTACCTCAGTTGGATGCGTTGCGGGCAGAGCAGCGACAGCGCTATTCGGTGGGTCAGCCTGGAGGAGTTTACGGAGCGCGGTATATCGGTCCGTGATTGAAGTAAAGTAAGCATCTCGGATCTCATCAGCACTACTATTACGCGGTCGGCCTCCAGACGCCTCGGGCTCATCGCTGTTCTCTGATCCAGCTTCGTCCTGTTCGTCCCTCTCATATTCGTCGTCGTAGAGCTCTTCTTCTTCCTCATCAGGACATGCCACGTATGCACCATCCTGATAGTATCCTCGAAAATCGCCAACGCCGTCCTCATATAGAGCTCGGTCGGCATACCGTTCTTCGCCATCTTCGGCGTTTCCCTCGGAGATTTGAGGAGGGAGAGGAGGGCCTGCTTTCTTTGCGGCGAGTACGTGCGGTATCGTGGATGCTTGGGTTCTATACTCACCATATCAGCCAAAGAAGCGCTTTCATCCGTCGGAACTGAGGAAGTATGTTTAGCCTCGGGGGTTGAAAGTGGAATGTTGAACTTAGTAGGCGGAGAAATCTTACCTGACGGATCTTAGATATGCCAAAGCTTCCGAGTCATCCTCGCAATCCAGGTCGCTGTCGCCAGGCGCAGTTGTTCCACTTCCCAAGTCTCCAAACGCGCCGCGTTGGCCTGACGTTGGGTCTGTTCGACTGGTCTTATGACGCTTGTGTTTGGGCGCTTTCAATTCGGCTCCATCCTCTGCCGTTCGTTTTGAGGCCATATTGATGTTCGAGATAACACTTTTTATGAATACCGAAAAAAGACAAGAGTTGCCAGGAGTTTTTGGCCGTTGTTTGAAGCGACATCTATGTTGTAATTTGTTTAATGTCTAGCGATGCTAACCTCTAGGAGAGCTGGAGCCTAGAGGTGCCACACCTGTACTAGAACCTTATCTTATCGTGAATCGTATCTTATCGTATATCGCATACAAAAATTGATGCAGTTAATGGTTGCTTACCTACATTAGCGCCAGGGGGGGGGTATCCAAGATGATCACCATAACTGTCACCAACTTGGTGACTATTATATATTTTCTAATTGTATTTTCTAATTTAAAAACTATCACGGTGATTGTCATACATTAGTGAC
>NQIM01000657.1:0-16445 GCA_003426235.1 Xylaria polymorpha
CCAAGTATTGTGTGTTAGTCTTCGGGTATATTAAGGATGGGTTAGATTTACATTAATAAAAAAAAAAATGCTAAGATTTGATAAAAATTTTACTAAACACTTCATAATTACCATTATTGTAGTGTCTTTGATTGGTTTATGGAGAGGTTTAGGTTTACCCATAATAATTTTAGAATATTTTTCAGAAGATCCCACAGATAATTTTATATATCTTATTTCAGGGTTTGTAGCTATAATTAGTAAATTAGGTATAAAAGGTGTTGTTGAATAAATTATTAGTGAACTATTTCCTCAATATTTGGCTATGGATATAAGAGATCTTTTAAATTCTCAATCTCCACCTGGTCCTACTCAACCTCCTCAACCTCCTGCTTAACCTCCTGCTAATAATATTGGCTGAGGAATGGTCATATTACTACGGATATTCCATGATTATCACACAACCATCAAGGTAATGATTTTACAGTTACAAATGGTGTTATTACTGTAGATAACCCTACCAATATTAGAAGTTTTTTGAGGGTAAACCTGATGGTTCATTAGCAGGTAAATAATATGCTCACCGTATTTATAGTGTATTTAGTTATCATTCTACTTATGTAGGTAAAACAAGAACGACTATCCCCTATTTAGACGATAGAGCTAATGCGTGATTTCATGACTTTGTCATATATAATTATCCAAACAGACTTCTTCGTTTGTATAATAATTCGTATCCGGTTAGAAATCGTATTAAAAATTTTTTTTTAGTTAAACGTTATTTTAGAACTACAATATTTGTTATACTATAACACACAGCTTTAGTAATTTTACTATTCTTCTATAGAGATACTTTCTTTGCGTCTTTATTCCGTACTTCGAAGGTGCTTGTAGACTCCTTTTCCACTATCTTTATAGTTATTTTCTTTTGTTTTGATTCATAGAATAATAAAGAAGATTTGCGACATCCCGTAATGATCATGTTTTAGTGTAAAGAAGAAATGAGTTTGCGTGTGCCTTGTTAAACTCCATAAATCGATATACTTAATTAATATATTTGCTAAATATATATCGTTATATTATAATTAGCCCTGCGCTTATAAAAAAAAAATAGCTTTTTTATTAGGGCCTAGGACCAGGTCCTTAGGCCTGGGCTGAAAGGAAAAAAAAGGTTTTAGAGATAAAAATAAACTAAATTTAAAATAATTTAAGTAAAGTTATAGTAAACAATATGTATGTATAAATTTACTTTAAGCGAAAGCCTTAGGTATGAAATAGAAAATAAAATAAATTTATAGATAATTTTATCATAATATATAATTTAAATGCTAGCTTTGCAAAGCTTACATAAAACTATAATTTAGAGAGATATAATTTTTCTAGAAATAGCTTGCTTTTGTCCGAAACTCCCTATAAAAATAAATAGAAATAAAAAATTTATAGTGATGGACTTTACCATCAAAATTTAAAAATAAAGATGAGTTTGGTGATGGCTCTGATTGAACGCTGTCAAAGTGCTTGACACATGCTAATCGAACGTTTAATTTAATGATTAATTTTATTAAAAGTGGTGAACAGGTGAGTATAGATATCCGGCCTACCTTAAAGAGAGGGGAAAAATCCCTCATATTGAAAGGTGTAATACCGCTTTAAGAGGACTTAAGGAAATATCGTAGGGATAGGTAGTTGTTAAGGTGATTACTTAACAAGCCTTAATTCTCGTAGTCGAAACTGAAACGGTTGATCGACCACATTGGGTCTGAAAAAAAAAAAAAAAAAAAAGCCCCCCCCCCCCCCCCCCCAGACAGGTATTCTCAGGATACATAAGACAGACGTCCCTTTTACCTGACGGAGGCGCCCTCAGATACACATCCTTCGACCAAACAGGGATGGATGGATGATGATCGGGCTCTTCCTGTTCCTGTGTTGAGCTCGCCGTGTGGAAATTCCAATAATGCCCGTCGGCTCGATTTTCTGATTGGTCCGAAATGGAGGAAATTGAGGGAATCGGGGAAGTTCGCCTAGGAAACCTGCATCAGCAGGTCTGGACAGGACAGCACAAGGACAAAAACCTATTAGTTGCATCCTCATGAACGAACTCTGCCTTGGCCCCCGCTCAATTCGGCATTATTCATCTAGCGTAGCCCTCCATACCCTCCTCCTCCTCCTCCCATCATGTCTTCAGGGTAAGCCGCCCGCCCCACCACCCCGGAATGTCCTCGTTGAATTGTCGCACAGGTTGCACGGCGTTGGCCTGAAA
This sequence comes from Xylaria polymorpha, assembly GCA_003426235.1. Lineage (NCBI taxonomy): Eukaryota > Fungi > Ascomycota > Sordariomycetes > Xylariales > Xylariaceae > Xylaria > Xylaria polymorpha. The sequence continues at coordinate 2,240 of NQIM01000657.1, forward strand.
AAGGTCTAGATATTCGCGGTTCTATGTTTTGGCATGGTACGCGTGCCCGACGCGTGGACCGTCGCCATTGCTAATTGCTAATGGCGTGGGTTGGTACCCTGGCGGGATTTGGGGCTCGTACTCCGTAACCAGATCCTTTCTCGGTATCCCGACCCGACGCCTCGCGAGTTTTAGTGCATCTTGGACGTGTGTTAGATAACAGGTGCGCTGGTTGCGGCAGCTTTTGACGTGTTCTATCTAAATTCAACGTTTTTTTCAGATAGCCCGCAGTTGATTGGTTGTCGAGGTCTCGATCGCCTCCTCTCTAGTCCACATTTGGCCACAGACAAGGAGAACTGCAGGTCGGGCATCTGGCCCGGATACTCACAAGGTCAGCAAAACGGGCCTGTGTCAAAAAATATTGACGTGGCAGGGTACTTCAACCGAATTGGATGGCCCTTCGTAGGTAGCGCTGACATCACAAAACGGCAAATTCATATCAAGCCTGTCATTTCGAGGTGCAATCGAGTAACGTCAATTGTTCGCCGACAGGGTATCCATTATGTACCACTCCGACGTCTCGACCGCTAGTTCGTTGTCGCCTGTTTGGCACACTCCTCTTCCGTCCTGGTTCCGAGGGTGGGCATGGCCATCGTATCGGCGTGCTTGTGTGGGTTGCTGACAATTAAATCTCCTCGAACCCCTGGGGAATTGCGAATAAGGTAGGTGGTTTCTAGCGAAACAGACGGCTTGTCTACACCGAAAAAGAAATCACGATGCATGAGCCAGATCCGGAACAACGTCTAGATTCGCCTGCGCCATATCGCAGAAAAGCACTTGGAATGGTGTAGTGGAGAATGATGACTTGCAGCCCAGTAAAGGAGAGGAGGGCCACATCAAAGAACCCAGCAAATTGGATTTAGCTGATAACGTGACTTATAGGCAATGAGGTAGTTTGCAGTAGGCTCATACCAAATGCCGACGGCGTCATTAGTTGGAAAAAAACAGCCGATTGTGATCAAATCCCAGGCGACGAACTTAGTGGAAACAAAAGAGAAAGATATGAATGTTCTTCCAAGTGTGGGTAGCTTTTTAAGTCCTCTAGATTCGTGGGACATCTTAGGTGGAAAAGTTATGACCACGAGCTTCGAAGACGGAACGTTCTCCATAGCGTAGTAAGGTGGTGGGTATATTTAAAAAATTTGAGTGATAGCCACCCATTTTAGCAACCTCAGACGGAATCGATGCAGTCCCACCGGCAATGCCTAACCTAACCGGAGAAACGCCGTTAATAAACAGGAGAGTAGTCGGCTGACCATTTGTGATACTGTGACAAGCAAGTATGCGAAGGCAGACCAACTTGTGGCAATTGGTGGCTCTAGGAATGTGGCAGGTGGACTGTCGGCACAGATGTAGATGAAATTGTGTGGACGTCGAATAACCCGGAGGCCCAACCGAGTTACATGTAGTCAACTGAGTTCGGGGATGGGCCATCTTCCTATAGGACAACAGACATATACCGAATCCGCCTAGATAGAACCCGGGTGTGGTGTGAGGTGGATGTGGCGGATTACAACCGGAAACTGGGGCTCCCAGCTTTTGTTGTTTAGTGCGCCTACATATTCATGCAGGAAGATGCGTTCCTCACTCTGCCGTTTATAGAAAGTGGCAATTCGTCCCGGCCGTTGCAGTCAGTCCTTGGCTAAGTCAAAACAGATCGGCAGGTTGCCTATGCTTCATGTAGTGTAATTCCTCACTACATAACGAGCCGCTGCGCTGTAAGCTTTTAAATACAAGACTTAAACTTGTTCGAGTATGCTGATACGAGTTAGCCACGCTTGTGGCGAGCCGGCAGACTGCAACAATATGTAATGATGTTTAGATATCACGCCAGCTTTCCATGTGGATTAGTTGAGTTATGTTGAGTGGAGGTTCGGTTATGCTTCTCCGAGATTGTCAGATCTAGAGCCAGTAACACATGCAATATGCCAGTCATGTGATAGTTTGAAGGTCGTCCGTACCGGCTGCCGCATCTAAATTCCCTGAGCCATCTATCGTGCGCCCAAAGCACCCGTCATGTCCTCGTATGCCAGTTGATAGCCTAATTGCCTGGCGAGCCATCCTATGATCCAATGCTAGCGAAAAGCGGCCGCATTCTAATCTGTTACGTCTTCTAGCCGAAAAGTTTCAGAAATCCCCAAATGCCCACGCCCGCTGAGCACTGGTATCGTCAAGTTATCATCCCACCCAAATAGATCAATTACCTCACTTCCAGCTGCCACCAACCCCGACCATAAACTCATAATACCGAGTGCGGCATACCCTCTCAACGAGGCAGATTCGTCTAGTCCAAACACATTTGCCACAAATGAAGGTAACCGTAATACACCTTGAAACATGAAAGGATGTTGGTCATCCCCAGGAAAGGGTCCAGTCTGGGGCGCTAGGATTCCCCAAAACCAACCGGCAGTTGCAACTCCCACGAGGAAGGCGGCAAGAGAACCTGCCAAAGACTTCCCACGACGGATCCTTGGGGTGTATCGTCCATATAACCGCCCAAATGTGCTAGCAGCTGTGTCACACCAGCTAAGCAGCATGACCGCGACGACCGAAACATCTTTCGGAAAGAAACGTAGGACCACCCAGGCGCCCAGAAGGTAAAATATAACGCCATTCCAGCCCGCATATTCTGTCTCGCGCATCAGAGCGCCAAGACACCTCACATAAAGCCGATTTAACGAGGGATACTGATGACGCAGAAAGTCAACGGTTGCGATAGGTATAAGAGCCCCCATTAGGTAAGGGGGGACTGCTGAGGTCTGTGTGCCGGTGACGTAAAGCCAATACACAAAGAACCCTATGGAGACATGGAGGGCTTTCCTCGGCACTTCGTGCTTGTGGATCAGGGTTTGGAAATGACGATGGATCGGGATAAGCCCGAGAGGGCTAGGGCTGCGGCTGAAGTCGCGCCAATTCCAACCGATCGACGGGCCAATCGCGAGAGACGGCGGGGCCAAAAGACCATCAGACGACTTTGTCGTACCGTTCGCGGGACTCTCAGCGCCGTCCAGTGAGTCGGGGCTCTGCTCGCCGCCGGTCTTGGCTGTGGCGAGGCTTCTGACCTTGCGCGCCTTTATCGGGCTTCGCGATCGGGTTCTAGCTCTCCTCAGCTCCGGGTCTGACTCCTCATCATGAGCCTCTTGGATGGGTAGCTGCGGTGTGACGCTGCCAGTCTGGCGGCGCCGGGCGGCAGATCGCGTAATAGGGCCAGAGTAGCCGCTGCCATCTTGGGCGCGCTCGGCAGAGTCGGAGGGAGTAGGGCTCGGCGAGATGACTCGAGGCGTAGCGGGCACTCCTCCCCTGGCACGAGAAGACATGGAAAACGGATAAGGCGGGAGGACGGGGGAAGAGACGGCGCCAGTGAAGATATGCCGTAAATCGTAGAATCGTAAAGGCCAGTAGGCGAGGGCTGAGGCTGAGGCAGAGGTAGAGGCAGAGCGCAGAGTGAGATGGCAGGCGAGACGGTTATCCCCCGTCGGCTCACGTGTAGCGGCCGAGAAAGGTTTGACGAGGAGGGCCGCGAGCAGCGCTATCGAATCCAGATTGAAAAACGGCAGTGATGCAGCAGAGGGAGGCTCCGCTGCATGGTGCTGTCCTCGGTGTCTTTGCAAGTCCGGATGTGCGCGGACGATGATGAGGTAATACTACGACGGCCGCATGGCAAGTGCCCGCACCACACCACACTCACACGAGGAACCAATAGATAAGCAGACAAGCAGCGCGCAGCGTGACATGTGCAATAGAATAGGTAAGAAATGGCTGGAATGAGTAGATAGTATAGATAGGTATGCCGTGTGATTAGGTAGAGGCCGCCATGTGTGTCTCATGTCGCGGGCGTGCTGGACAAGTCTGCTGGACCAGCGCGAAGAATTTCTCGCCTGGCCACACAAGCAATCAGCGATGACAATGACATATGACAGCCCGAGGCCTCTTCCTTGGTCTACCTAATACGGTTAGCGGGGCAAGCTAATGTACCTACATCCCAGCTGAGTCTTCAGTTTGATAGATGGTACCTGGTATAGTAGCTGCAGTATGCGCATACTACAGTAGGTACTGTTCTAACTGAGCTCCAGCTGTACTTACTTGGGTTACATATGGGAGCAATTGCAACGAGCAGAACAACGAAAAACGAATGTGGTTATTGATGTTGTAGAGGGAATGGAGTAAGTGACAGAGAAGTCTCCACAAGGGTTTGCCATATGGCACCGTGACCATGGATACCTTCCTCCACCATCACCAAAAGCCGCCATAGTTAGCTGCATATTCCCAAGCTATACCTACTTACTCATCCTCCGAGGTCCGAGGTTATCACCACTTTCACAACAACTTTCGTATAGAAAGGGGGATTGGCCTCTTCACTATTAAAAAGCTTTGCCTCCTCACTTAATGTATAATCAACGGTTTCGTCATTAGAACATCAAAACCGTCAGCGAAAATCGGAGTGTGCCAGCCGCGTTAAAATATGGGGGGGGGGGGGGCGATGGTGGATCTCTCTCATAGTTGGTTTGCCTCCTAGGCACGTCAGTAGCCTTACAGAAAATGAGTGGTAATGAACACGACGGCATAAAAGAAGAATTTAAATAAAGGGTAAGCAGGACTGAAAGCATTCCATATACCCTGTGATCCTCTCTGCCTTCTTGAGCTTATAGCATCACGTATCCATAGAGGCAAGAGCCTTGCGTCTCTTCTCCTCGACGGCCCTGAAGGTGAAAGTAATCGTGGTACAATACCCTTCCATGACATGCGTAATATCTTCAATCGGCGCTACCTCGCCACTTAACGGATCCGCGTCTGAAGCATCATGTTTTGGAGGTCGCACTCTCAGCACGGTGCCGTCTCGAAGCAAGGGCATTGGTTCTGTAGTCGGGTTGGATGAAAGAGAAGAGCGAGGATTATTTAGATGGCGGAATTAGGCATAGGCTAACCGGTTATACAGTGATAAAGTGAGTGCATGTATATTCTATTGAAGACATAGACGTCCACTATATCTTAATGGATGTGAAAGTGGGTGCCCCGGTGGTTACACTTATGTATATAAGCTAAACTACTACCCTTCAGCCTTTGAGACGTGCTTGTCCAGCTTCCTGGCCAAGCTTTTCCAGCGCCGTCTCATATGCCGCTACTTTACTATTGAAGGCATCTTCCTTCTCTTCTGTGACTCTGACGCGTTCAACAAGTTTGCTCCGTTGTATCACCTTCTCACTTGCAACGTCATTCCAGAACCACCTTGCCTCTGAATTCGTGAAGAGAGTCCAAGCATTGCCCGTATTCCCGGCGCGAGCTGTCCGCCCAACTCGATGTACATATGACGCTATGCTTGATGGCATGTCATAGTTGACGACGTGGTCAAGCGAAGGTAGGTCGATACCCCGAGCCACAAGGTCGGACGCGACGATAATTCGAATCTTTCTAGCATTGAACGAACGCAATGTGTCACGGCGGGTGGTGTAAGGCATGGTTGAGGTCAGTGTGCCGATGAGTGGCGCTAGTATTGGAGCTAGCAGCGCCAATAGGCGCGACAGGCGGAGTGCAGTCTCGTTAGACTTGGTAAAGATCAATACGGTAGGCGTATCCTGGGATTTCAGGAGTGTTTTAGGGGGCCTGATAGGTTTCCTCGAGCTAGTAGGATCCGCATCGGAGCCCGAACTCGAGTCTGTATCTGAATCCGATCCGGATGAAGAAGTTTCGTCGTCGTTTGATGCAGTTCCACCGGTAATGTCGGCCGTGTTAAGAATATAATGACTCCGAAGCAAGTCAATGAGAAAGAGTGGCTTAAGATTAGGATCGCTAACTTTAAGAGCGGCTTCCGCAAGAAACGCAGGCAGCACATGCTCTGTTTGACTCATACCATCTCCAGCTTCGTCTTGGAGCTTAGAGCCTTCGAGTACGACGAGTCTCGGACGACGAAGCTTTAGCCCTTCCAACTGGTCAAGATCCCGAGTCATCGTAGCGCTGAGGATAACCTTGCGTACACCTGACAAGTTTGACTGTTTGTGGTTACGAGTCCCTATTCGGTCTTGGGTTTGAAGTTTGGGAATCACGACGTCTAACCACTGTTGGAAGTTCTGGCCTAGCAGCTTGTCGGCTTCGTCAACAACCAGCCACCGGACAAAATCCAATGAGAATCCTGGTGTAAACTTGATATGCTCAACAAGTCTCCCTGGCGTGCAGATAAGAATGTCTGCTTTAGATTTATACGCAATGACGTGATCGGGCAAGGTCGGCAACCTGTCTTCTCTCTTTCGAATTGCATCCCTTTCCTCATCTTCGGTATTGTAACCAGGATCTTCATCGCCATCACTCTCATGACCCAGTCCGTGCAAATGACCTAAGCGTTCCACCCTCTGCTGATACATTTCAGGGTCATAGACCTCTTCCCTTTCGATCAAGGAAGCTTGCTCATGCTCAAACGACTGGCTACCCATTACCATTGCGATTCTAGCACGCCGTTTCGCCCCATCAAGCGCTAAAACACCAGCACATTCTTCACATACTTGTTGCACCTGTTTCACTAATTCACGCGTAGGTACCACTATCAACGCGCGTAACCTAGTGATATGTCGGTTGCTTTGGCTGATGTCCCGAATCATTGGCAGAGTGTAAGCAAGTGTCTTGCCCGAGCCAGTTGCAGCAGAAACTAGCACATCGCCTTGCGCTGTTTTGCAGTGGTTAGGTAGAAGGAGAGGTATAACACCTGTTTGGATCGCAAATGCCTGCTTATAACCTTTCAAAGCCAAACGCTCCGCAACTTCGGGGCTAATACCCAGATCTGGGGTGAGTCCAAAGTCGGTGAAAGGGACAGAAGCATCCTGGGAGATTCGAATTGGTGATGCCAACCAGGGCGGCAAGGTTTCGTACGAAGGCGCACTTGTGTCTAACACTGCTGGCTTTGGTTGGGGAATCGGTTCTAATCCATGCAGCTCAATCTCGGGTGTCTTCTGTTGCGGTGCATCGTCGTCAGCCTTCGAGGCGACGTCATTCATGACAACGTCTTCAGATCTAGGCTCCGGGGCCCTTTCTATAGACTTTGCTTTCTTCTCCAGAATGGTTTTATGGCGAACGGGAATATCATCCTCGATCGGGGCTGAGGACTCCCCATAATCCTGGGTTTTCTTTTTCTTTTTCTTGTCTTTACGTTTCTTAACCTCTTCTGAGGGTTCTAAGGAGAGTTTTTCTGTTGGCGGATGAAATGCTCTTGCTGATGGCAATGGGCTACCCGACGTTTGTTGCATTTCGGTGTCTTGAGAATCATTGGGTATGCCTCCCTGAGCCTCGGCCTGCACATCCATCTGGTCGACGGCATCGCCGTTGGCAGCAATGGCACCATCGACTAAACCATCCAGTTGTGAAGACTTGCGTTTCTTCTTTTTCGACTTTGTGGGTTTTTCCTCATCCGGAGTTTGGATGGCAGCTTCCTCCCGTCTTACTTTAACCCTCTTAGCGGGTGGTTCCTCCCTCCCTCCCTCTTCATCCTCGTCAAACCGGACATGTTGCGCGGGTGAAGCGTGAAGTGAGATCGGCTGATTCGAATTTTGGGGGCGGGACATATCGGGCGTAGGTGGTGGGTTGAGGGTTTGGCGGGATTTGGGATGGCTGAGGAGACGCGATTGGGTTTGTATTCGGATTCGGGTTGCCCCTGGGTGGCGGTATATAGCGGGAATACATTTCTAGAGGTGTGAGAGTCTCTACTAGACCACCTTGTCACAAAGTCGTGAATAGCGCTAACTCTAATGCGATCATCTCACTTGACAATGCTTAAGAGCAGCACCAAATTCTGCCGTCGCGGGAAATTTGACCGCCTTCATTATCGCCGGTAGAGTTTATCTGTTATCCTGTCAGCATGCCTAACCTTATACGGTATAGTAACATTATCGCAGTATGATCTGAGTGGAGACGGTGGATCTAGCCGCTCTCCACTTTTAGCTTCCCCACCATCTCACCTCTTGGAGACCTGCATGCGATGCGCAACGCATCGTCAATGCCTCCATCCTAAGTCCCTACAGCATATCAACCTTGGTTAGAAGTACGTGAAGTGCGTATTCAAAGCTGATGGAGAAAGCTTAAATGTTGTCTTCATCCTGCGCCTTCTGAAGGCTATCTATAAACATGGCTATAGACGACGAAGCAGTGCCCACAGCATTTGGAAACCACGATTCACACCTCCTATTATCTACGGCGATCATCCCTCGGCCATGTTCAACCGCGGCCGTTCCCCACGAACAGACGACTCTATATCCATTTCGTGCCCGATAATAGTGCTTTCTGTTCCACATTCTGTTCTTTTAACATACAGTCTAATATACTCTGCGCGCATCATAACCCCCACACCCTGGCCGCCACAATGCCGCGTCGAACATACAACATCGCCATGGTGTGCGATTTCTTCTACCCCCAACCCGGAGGAGTCGAGAGCCATATCTACCAACTCGCCACTAAGCTGATCGACCGTGGACACAAGGTCATTGTAATTACCCATGCGTACGAGGATCGGCAGGGTATTCGGTACCTTACCAACGGCGTCAAGGTCTTCCATGTCCCTTTTGCCGTCATCTACCGGTCGTCTACCTTCCCCACCGTCTTCTCCTTCTTTCCGCTCTTCCGCAACATCATCATTCGAGAGCGCATCGAGATTGTACACGGTCATGCTACAATGAGCACCTTGTGTCAGGAGGCTATCCTGCATGGCAGAACCATGGGTCTACGCACCGTCTTCACCGATCATTCTCTGGTTGGCTTCGCCGATACAGGTAGTATCTTAACCAATAAGTTGCTTAAGTTTACCCTCAGCGATGTCGATCATGTTATTTGCGTTAGCCATACGTGGTGAGTATTTTTCTCGGCTCCTTCGGGCATAACGTTGGGTTTAAATAACTGAACTTGTTTGAAGCAAGGAGAATACCGTTCTCAGAGCCGCCCTTGACCCTCTGATGGTCTCCGTCATTCCCAACGCTCTCGTCTCCGACGATTTCAAACCATTCCCGCGCCCCGAGCCGAGCAGCCTACCCTTCGTTCAACATCCTTTGCCTGCCCATCCACTCGGACCGAATGACACGCTCACTATTGTGGTGGTGAGCCGTCTTTTCTACAATAAGGGGACAGATCTACTCACTGCAGCTATCCCTCGTATCCTCGAGAATCACCCCAACACCCGCTTTATAATTGCCGGCTCGGGACCGAAAGCTATTGACTTGCAGCAAATGATTGAGCAAAATGTCCTGCAGGACAAAGTAGAGATGCTGGGGCCTGTGCGCCACGAAAACGTGCGGGAAATCATGGTCAGAGGCCACATTTATCTCCACCCTAGCTTAACGGAGGCGTTCGGCACCGTGATAGTCGAAGCTGCAAGCTGTGGCCTATATGTGGTGTGTACGGCTGTCGGTGGTATTCCTGAGGTACTACCTTCGCATATGACCGTCTTCGCGAAACCTGAGGAGAATGACCTTGTGGCTGCCACAGGTAGAGCGATTGCAGCTCTCCGTGCGAATAAAGTTCGCACCGAAAGATTTCACGAACAAGTGAAGACAATGTACTCCTGGACAAACGTAGCGAAACGGACCGAACGCGTGTATAGAGGTATATCAGGTGATATTAGCGAGGATGAATTCTTTGGGACAGATATCGGTAATGCCGCCCATTGGAGTGCTACGAGAGGTCGTAATCTGGCTCTGATTGATCGCCTAAAGCGCTACTACGGATGTGGCGTGTGGGCCGGCAAGCTGTTTTGTCTTTGCGTTGTCATTGACTATTTGATATTTGTGTTCTGCGAATGGTGGTGGCCCAAAGACCAAATCGACATTGCACGCGACTGGCCGCGGAAGCCACCAGTTTCGAGTGATGATGAGGACTAAGAAGATTGTAGTCGGTACAGACAAATGTGTGCCAACTATTAGCTTCCGTACTCCCCCCCTTCTCCCGCCACCAAAAAAAAACTTGCTACCTTCTCGCTATTTTGGATACGTACAGTGTCCTAAAGAGGCCCCAACAAGTTGTATTGTGGGGTACCTATGTAGTTAGGTATACAGATTATGAAAATAAATAGTCCTATGTTCAGATAGTAGGATTAATACAAACAGTTGCTTATACATAATTAAATCATGCTTAGGGGTATACAGCGCGGCAAAATTGGGGACGGAATGGTATCGCGCTGTGGTAGTAAGGTCGCTGGATGGTGGTGACGAGAAGCAAGAAATTTAGTTTCAAGTAGTGTACCTAGGTGATTGTGTGTATTAGAAATTTTCTATTTTTTGGGGGTGTGTTAATTCTGGGGTCAACGCATTCTAATAGTTTGCGTCTTATGCCACGAAGACCAAAACTACTGGTCGTGACTGTTTTGGGCTGAACGCATCTACTTTAGCTAGACACCAGTTATAGATCCTGCTTTCTACAACCGCAAATATACTTCTCTTTCCAATACTAGAAGTATTCACTTTAGTTAGACTCTGCCCTCTGTGCGATGTGTCAGACTATCACACAAATTTCCAGAATGCGAGAATATCCGTAGACGAGCTCTTTTTGTTCGCCCGTTTAATCTTCTAGTTTCAAGCCGGAGCTTGACTCCCCGTAATGAAGCTCAGTCTCTTTATAAGTTGGCATAAGGTGAATTTGTTCCAGAATAAGTCACGAATAGGTTGTGTATTTGACATAAAGGAGTAGTATGTACAGCGAGCTACATCTAGCCCCTTTCCCTCGCATATCTTCTCACCATTTTCGGCATTGATACTCAGTAGCGACCAAGTCAATGAACTTGAGCGGAAGTCTAACCCTTAGGCGCTTAAGCCTTCAGATGTTGACGCCAAAGCCATCCTGCTTAGTCTAGCAGCTTGTGTTCACGTTGCTTGTCGTGCAGTAAGTACCATCGGGGCCGGAGCCAATCTTGCTCGGCTCATCTCCGCTGCTGTTGCCCTTGTAGCGGTCGCAATACTTAGCGTCGTCCTGGCACGAGTTCGAGATCTTGCACGTGTCGCCGTAGTTGGTGTTGATGCCGCAGAGCACGCCGCCGTCATGGGCGACTACGTTGTCCACTTTGGCTCTTTGTTAGTCTCCCACGCTCTTCTCTCTACAAGGGAATGGGTGAGTCCTTACTGATGAAGTTTCGAGGCCCGCCGTTGCCGGAGCAGTTTCCGCAGCTTCGAGCGACCTTGCCGTAGTCATTGGCGTAGAAGTTCTTCACCTGGACGGTGCCGCGCCCGTTGAACTGGATGATCTTGTCGTCGGCGTGGAATGCGCCGCCGCCGTTGATGTAGGATGTGCCGCTGCTCTGCTTGAATGTGATGGCATCTTCGCAGACGTCGGCCCACCAGACATTATTAATTGTGCTGTATGGATGATTAGTAGTGTGTCGAGTTGTTATTGTAGGCTAGGCGACGGTGAAGCTTACCATGTTCCTTTGCAGTGAACGCCTTCAGCCTGACCGGCGCCAATGATTACGTTCGAGAGTGTAGCACCATCCGCGAGAATAAACATGGCGTCGGCCTCGCCGGTCTCACTTTGCCCTTCGCACACGTTGCCTATTTATGTGTTGTTAGCGACCTTACGTACTGCTTCATGCTCGTACCACGTCATGGGACTGTACCTGATCGCTCGTATCGCTTCATACCACCATCGAAGCTGCCGCTGACGGGAATGGCGGCAGCCGAGGTCACGGCACCCGATGAAGCTGGCAACGTCGTTGTCAAGCCTGTCGGCGTGGCTCGTTTGTCGAGGACGGCATTTGTAGTCTTAGTAGCGAAGCTAGTGATGCCTTCTTCTGTTTCTTCGAGTTAGCAAGATGCCTAACGGGCCAAGATGATGACAAAGTGTCAACGGCGGTGGAGAAATTGTGAAACATACCGAGCTCAGTCTGGGCATGAGCCAGAGAGCAAAGAGCTAGAGTCGAGAGAATGCCGTTAAACTTCATCTTGCCTGTTCTTAAAACGTGGAATCTTCGGTGTGGTGGCTACTGATTCTCGACATGATATTCTTCTTCGACCTCGACTTTATATAGTCACAACTGAGCTACCAATTTGCTCTACTTCGCCATGGTGATCCATTACTCCGTCTCAGAGTTTCATCTAAGAGCTCTGCGATGTTAGCGCCGTTAATCACGATCTTGGCGTTCAAAAAACTCGAGCCGTTTCACCACGACATACAGTAAGCCCGTCTTGGAGATAATGCCGTGGAGGTATGAGAATCGTATTCGTGGAGAATATCGCCGGCCATCCCATCCTTACCGTTGTAGGTGTGTATTCACCTAGTCCCGGGGATGTTCAAGTTGCCTGATTAGGATGTTTAAGTGATCTTCCACCAATAGGACCCGTAAATGGGCAAACTTCCAGGAGATCCGCTGATCTACATACTAGTACGCGGGACGCGGGACGCTTTTGTGGCCCTTGTCCTTGTCTCTAGTATGGCAATATACAAGTGTCAAATGACTAAATGAAAGGAGCGCGTAAAGAACTGCCGCGTATTCAATTCTTAAGTGTAATTGGCGGATATACCTTCGTGTTGCGTTTAGAAAACGAACGAATTTATTTGCTGTAGTCGAGGTGGTAACCCAAAGTACTAAGCGAATGGTAAGTAAGATAGTTTCCACCAAAAGGCTTTGTTTAGACTTATTGCCAAGAGAATGGACACGACCACAGCGGAGCGTATGTTATGAAGCCGAGAATTAAAATAACGCCGGTTGTAAATTTATATTCTTCTATATAGGTCGGTAGTTAAGTAATTAAGAGTGAGGCCACTATTTAAGGCAGCCTTCAGAAGGAGCAGATGTCTCATAAGGTAAGCATGAAGACACCATATTTGTCCGCATACTAGATCTGATCTGAAGTTTCTTATTTATTTCGAATCTTCCATTATATATTACAACCATAAAGCTTTATGATAGTGCCAGCTTCATCTGAGTGGGTTTGTACACATACCTATCAGATATACTTACTACCCACCACTCCATGAAAAAGAAATATGGCGGACAAGACCTTGCCTCAGCGATCTCAACTCTAGCTTCTGTTTTTATCCTCCTATAGTCCTATAGAAACTTAGCCTCATTGATTACACGGAAACTTTGTGTCGAACTATGATGAATAATGATATGTGATCTTAATTTATAGAATAATTAGAATCCGAGTCTCTTCTATCTATAGACTACGTTTCTCGATGACAGTCTAGTCGGTTCATTACTATTCTACAGACATGAAAGAAGTCTAGTAAGAGATCACTGTAGAATTTAGTACCTGCACCTAAGTATGCGACGTGAAGTTGTTCTTGACAGAAACTAGATCATATGTATGCTAGGTAGTTTAAGTATCTAGAAAGAGTAGAAGCTTGCTGTTCAACATAAAGGGAGATTCTAAGAGAAATCAAGGCCGTTTGCATGAGTATATTGCTTGGTGTTGAACGTACCTACAACCTAGTTGTACGGAACCAGAGCTAGCAAACGCCTGCCTGTATCATTATCGTGGTTATGGCGGGGATCTCGACTGAGTAGTAAAAAGACCGGTAGAAATAATACATCGCCATGGTATTATTTATATATTGGGGAGCAAGCTGTAAAGCACTACAGTACAGATATAGATTTTCTCTCGGCACCTACCTAGTTTGTTTCTTCGCGATTGGGTCATCTAGATGGAATGTGTACTAGTAAGGGTAGCGACATTATCCCTGTAAAAACACGTTCAAGTATGGTGTACTGTACATACGCAAACCATACACAACCAACCCATGCTCTAAATAGGCAACGACTCGCTGCTCAAGTTGCATGTAAAAGAGTCAGTAGAATTCCTTTGCGAGTTTTGTCGTAGTCTTTAGCATGTGATGAGATGGAACAGAGGAGCAAAGAGAGAACCCCTCGTGTTGGCTATTTTTTCTTACCATGCACCAATGCCATCCATCTACAGTGGGCAGTGGGCAGTGGGGTCCTAAGCGGTGTGCGTTGTCGACGGTCCATACAGGTAGTAGGTTCTTTATCTAACAAAACTTTTACATTAGGTACCTATACTGTACTGTAGATGTGATGTGCGGCATACATCATACATGCAGGCGTACCTCTTGATCACAGGAACGACGATGGGCTGCATACATACCGGCCTATTAGAATGGCTCACCGACACTAATAATATACCATCTGGAGCCTATAAGGCCGTAGGTGAGATAGCGGTCAGAACTCGAGAGCTGTCAGAGGAGAAATGAC
>NQIM01000658.1:0-16431 GCA_003426235.1 Xylaria polymorpha
GGACAACACAAGCATTGAAAGACCCAGCAGAGCCACGCATCTCAAGAAATGAGGGAAGGAGACCTTTGGTACGTAAGGTAGCTTGAGAGGGCAGTGCTTAAATTGATGACTATGTACCTACCTAGCCAAGATAGCAAATAGAAGCCATAGAGGCATTAGGTAGGTAAGTAAGTAACAACAGCCTGGGTAGCTATTCAGCAGGTGCCCGTAATTTGAAGGGTACCTAGGTAGGTACATACCTGGGTAGGATGTAGGTATGTGTAGGTACCTAGAGTGAAGTTCGGCCCAATGACGTTGTACGACATGAAAGTCCCCACTGAGCACGGGCTCCAGGGCCACCATCCCGGCAGATTGCGGCTGGCTTTGGGCATTGCTAGTCCACCTACGTAGGCCATGGCAAAACACTACACAGGCTACGGTATGTATATTTGTCCCTGAGTTGTACTGACTGGTCTGGGTCGATATATGACACTCTCCTAGGTTATATTAAAATAAAGATATAAATTTTATTTATCTCGTTAAAAGTTAGCTAATTAATTATGTTAATTTTATAGGGTTAGTTCATGTTATAATTAAGTAATTATTTGATTTAGATTATAAATTAATTAAGTAGACTATATAGGTACTGATATCAAGGTGCGTTACCTACATATATGTAGTGTTTTTTCATGGCTTATGTAGGTCGGCTAGCAATGCTAGCGCCTGCCTGTCTTTGTCATCCCTATGTACCTAAGGTAGGCTGCCGCAGGCCGTAGGTATAGTACATAGGTACCTACCTACTTAAGTCACTCATCATCGGTCGGTCGTCGGCTCGACCACTCGTAACCGCGCTGCATTCGAATGCCTCGCTGGTGACCCTTCGTTCATTCATTCATTCATCCACTCAATCATCCACACTAGGTAACCTGCCTTTCCTTTCCACCTCAACCTTCTATTGCCGCCTCTCCCTTGGACTGGGGAGATCGATTCTTTTTTTTACGCATCACAGCAGACAGCACAAATCCAAATCTATCTTATGTTGTACATTACACCACTGCGCGGCTTGGCTTAACTTCCAAGGCTTGGCTTGGCTTGTCATTAGGTTTGAGCAACCAGAACGCAAAACTGCCGACGACCAACTACAACAAACCTGATACCCCTCCCTTGTTCCTCGTGAATAGCATCGGCCTACTTATAACCTCTTACTACTCGTTCCGATGCTCGCCTGCGCCTCATAGGACTCCCGAACCCGTGGCGAAGTTGCCCTCCCAAATTAATAGCACGCGCCATCGCCAGCGATCCCCGCCGCTAATACATCCTATCCTTCGGCCATCATGAGTGCCTCTCCGTCGGGTGGCCCCAATGGCCAGAAGCCCACGCCGCCTTCTGGTGCACCTCCTTTGCGCCGCCCGCGCAATACCGCCAACCCGATGGTGGCTCGGAAACGGCCCGCGCCTCGACCTCTCCCCCCCAAAGTTGCCATACAGCCCAAAGACGTCGGCGCCTCCAAACTGCCTGTACATCCTAAGCAACCTCCCCAGTCGGACAAGCCAGGCCCGCGCTTCGACGACCCTCGCACTAAGAATGGTGGGTGGTCGAAGCCTTTGCCCGATGGTGGTCACGAATATCCTGTGTTCGTTACCAAGAAGGCACTGAAAGAAGGCCTCCGTTTCCATGTTATGCGACTCGTACCCCAGAAACGGGGTGTCAAGCAAATAAAAATTGACCCTGCTGACCAAGAACATTTCCCTCGTCCCGTGACCCTACAGCGGCGCGACCCGAGACAACCACCCCCCGGCCACAAAGAGAAGGAGGAGGAGGAGGAACCTGTCGAGCAGCCTACCGTCAATTCTGAAGAGGCCGAGCGGCAGGCTCAGCTCAAAGCCCAGCGGGACGCCCAGCGTGCATTAGATGATGCCCAAAAGGCCCCCGTCCTTAGGGATGCCGAGAGGAAACGTCTGCAACAAAAGAACAAGGACGAGAAGAAGACTGGGACACAGATTCATTATCAAGCGCGCACCGAGAAGCAGAAGAAGGAAGCAGAAATCAGATATGAGGAAGCTTTGCCGTGGCACTTGGAGGATGCCGATGGAAAGCAAATCTGGGTTGGGCAGTACGAAGCACCCCTGTCTGATCTCAAGGTCGCTTTGGTACCCTACCCGGAGACTGGGGGTTACCGCATGCTACCACTAGAGAAATGGTACAAGTTCACTCCGAAGAGAGGCGCCTTTCAGCACCTAACCATCGAAGAAGCTGAGAAGTTGATGGGCAAGAAGGCAGCTCCTACACGCTGGGCGATAAGAGACACCGACCGAAGTAAAGCTGCAAATGCCCGAGAGGAATCACGAAGGATCATGTACGGCCCGGCAGCTGTCAAGCAAGAGAGCTCTACCTTTCTACAGGCCTCACGACGGGAGAAGATGGAACACGATGACATCGATATGTCTGGTGACGAGTTCCAAGATGACGATGAGACGGCCGGTTTTGAGCCCGAAAGAGACGAGGATTCGAAAGATTCTAAAGACCGAGTGCGTCGCGAGCAGCTTGGTGCCAATCTCTTTGGCGATGCAGATGAGAAGCAAGTTGAGAAAGAGGAAGCTGAACTTCAGAAAGAAGAGGAGGTGAGGAAGCTGTTTGGCAAAGGCCTCAAAAAGGCGTTACGTAAACGCGACAAGCAGTTCCAGTACGACAGCGACTCTTCCGGCCGAGATCCTTTTGCATCATCATCGGTAAGCCACCCTTCACGTCATCACCTGACATTTGAGACTAATTTCAGTATGACCAGAGCGAGTCAGGCTCTGATTCCGAGAAGGAGGACGAGGAGAACAAAGCAGACAAAGATAAGAACGGTGCTGGTTCATCCTCCAAGGGACCAGGTACACCGCAGGGCAAGAAAGCCTCCACTGACGCTGCCAAGAAAGGCAAATCTCTCAAACGACCTGGTTCCCCACTGGGCTCGGATTCGAGCGGCACTGAGTCAACTCGAAACAAGAAGAAGAAAAAACTTGGTGGGGCTGCTCACTCGGTCGCCGGCAGCCGTAGTGCCACTCCTCTGCCCGGCGGACAGTCTGCGCGCGGAGCCGGATCTACTAGCGACGGAGAGGCCGCGGCTGGTGAGATGTCAGACGGGGCAGGGGGCAAGGCTAAGCGACGCCCACATTTGGGCACCGGTTCCAAGGGTACACCTACGGGATCTCGAGCCGGCAGTCCCCGGGCGACTTCTCCTAGTGCCGGGGCGCCTCAGGAGCCCTTAAAGCCGATCACATCCCAGGAGATCTTGGACGCATTACCACCTCTCCCTGGTGGTATTACCATCGGTGGACTTCTTAAAATGTTCGACAACCGTGTCGATAAGGAAGGTCATCTCACCAGAAAGGAATGGCTTCAGTTGGTCAAAGAGAACGCGGTCTTCAACCAAAACGATAAACTACTGCGTCGCAAGGCTTAAGTGTAGCCTATGGAGACGTTACGAAGGACTGTTCAGTACTGAGCTGCCTTATTTCCTAGACTAACAACCCGGATAAGCCTTGAACTACGAGGGGAACTTGCTTTGAATCTCTAGCATCTGAGAAGTCGAGTGCTGCAGCCAATCCTTAGTTTACTTGCGCGAGGCCCATGTTGCATCAGGAGCCTTTCCTTGTCGTAACCCCTACAAACTGTGCTTGCTATATGGTCTTGTTGACGAATGGTCAACTGTGGAAGTTTCTTTTGGTACCGTAGAGCTGTGAATCTGCTCAATCTCGTCGATAAAGTTCGTATGATGGCCTTCCCAAGGCCCCATCATACTATAGAGATCATACATAATACACCGTAATTGGAAGATAGTGTTAAGAGGCCATAGCCCTAGTGTCCATGTAATCGATGATTAACGTAGTTATGAAAAGGGTATAATTGTGCCACGTGTAAACCATCCTAACGCCAACCCTAAATTTACTCGTCCATCTGCCACGAGTAATCCAAATCTTTATTCCTCTCACGCCGGTTAATCGCCTTGAACCTCTCGGCCTCGAACCTATTGCTCCGATCGACGCCATCCCACCGATAGCCCGGCGGGATCTGGTAGCGATTCGGCGCCCACGCGCCCTTGTAGACCGGCCGCCCCTTTACCCTCCTCCCTCCCTTCCCCGCCACCCATCCACCGTTGTCCTTGGGCTTCACGAACGCAGCCATGGTGTCGCCCCAGCGCACCTGGGCCTTCATCTCGGCATTCATGTCGGCGTCGTCGGCGTGCCGCGCGACACCCATGACCTTGGCGTCGTCGAGCGCCTCGCGCCGCCGCCGGGCTTCTTCTATCTGCACTTCGCCGCGCAGCGCCAGCTCCGCCTCGGCCTGCTTGCGCGCCGCCTCCTCCGCCTCGCGCCGCAGCTCCGCGCGCTTCATGCTCACGTCCACTCGCCGCCCCGTCGCGTCGCGGTAGATCGTCTCCGCCTCCTTCTGCTTCGCGCCCCCCGACCGCTCGTACTCGGCGCGCTCGGCGGCGCGGCGGCGCGCGAGTTGGGCCGATACCGTCGCTCCTGTCTGGAGGCCTGCGTATGTCCCGTCCGACATCATCACCGGCGCGTCCTCGGCATCGTCTGCGGCTGCCGCGGCGCTCTCGGCTGCTGCTGAGGCGAGGATCGCGTCCGCTGCACGCGCCGTGTCGTCTTGTTTTGGTGTTGGTGTTGGTGTTGGTTTCGCGAGACCGCCGCTGCCTAGAACTTTCCAGCCCGACTTCTTCGCCTTGCGGAACTCGGCGCTCGTCCCTGCTACTGCTGCGTTCACGACCGTCTCTTCGTCGTCCTCATCGTCCCCGGCGCCGCGCCGCGACCATCTTGTCTCGTCATCGTCGGCTATTATTAGACCCTCCGTAGCGGCTTGTTTGCGCTTGCGCTTCTTCGAGGGCTTCGGGTCCGCTGTCAGGTAGTGCGTTGCAAGATAGCTGGAGAGGTCGGACGGCATTGTGGTGGGAGAGGTGGCGTGCGTTGGGGGGTGGTGGATGTGTCAATACGTATCTTGGCAATGATGTACTTGCGTGTGACAAAGAATCTTGGTAGAAAATTGGTAGTCTCCTGGAAATTATGGCGTGTTTGATGATGTAGTAGTTGGCTACCTACTGTAGGTACCCTAGGTATGGAACTTCCGAGTTCCGATAAGGATTGATAAAGGATTGTTGTAGCGCTTCACTGGCAGTACTGGTCCCATAATTAAACTACCCAGGGTCCTGTCCAGGTACCTAGGTCAAGGTCGCTGCCAATCGCGTCCACGTTCTCCCCTATTTTGTGTATGGTAGAGCATCTAAGTACTGTATACCTAAGTAGGGAAAAGCGTGTGGTGGAGAACCGTTCTTTAGTCCGAGAACATATTGTGTGTATAACTACCGTTGTATAAGAAAAGAAGCGTTGCCTATAAAAAAGGCGTTACCCATAAAAGAAGCGTTGTTTATATTTAAGCATGCTTTNTNTNTNTTTTTTTTCTTTTAAGCTTTAGTTTAGTTTACTACCTACTACTACTAAGGCAATAATACTCTTATACTTAACCTAAGCACTTTACCTTTTATAACACCTATAAAAGCAAGGCCTGTGGGATCCCTGGTTAGCTTAGATCTTTTACCTTAGGAATTAAAAAAAATTCCACTAATAGCTTTAAACAAGCCTATTTTTTAAAAAGAAAGAGTTAAGTAAAAAAAAAGGAACAAACTATAAAGTAAAGTAATAACCACCATTAACAACCTTAAAATCATAAATTTTATACACTTTTAACTTAAACTTTTATTATAAAACATATTAAGGATATATTATGTTGATATAACTATAGTTATATAAATGTGTTTTTGTATAAGACCTTAGCTATATAAAACCAAGAGGGCAAGTGGAAGCGACTTCTTCAACTAGAGGCAAAGCTACTCTAATCATGTAGACTGTAGACCTCCCACTAGGTGAATAGGGGGGAAAGGCTTCATCCCCCACCCCCCTAACTCCATAGAGGATTATTCACAATCTAAATACCTGATCTTTCCAAGGCCTCGCATAAAAGCTCTTATTACGCGGTTAAACTATATAGAAGGGAAGAAATAGTTGCGTGCAACTTTGTTAAATAATGTAACAGGGCCGATGACAAACACCATATGATATGTAAGAACGCTCTCACTCTCTATTCATAACCTTGATAACCCCACTCGCGTTATTCGGGAGTTATATTTCTGTCCCCGTGACATCATACATAGCTTTTAAAAAGCCTACTTGGATTCAATAGGTCAGCCAGAATATCTATACGGTCCCTAGAGACCTAGATTCTGGGGAAGCTGCCCTCATTGTTAGATCTAAGAGTTGTTTTCTTCTTCTTTGCCCATCCGTTAATAGTGGTACAGTCAGTCCTGAGTCTATCTAAGGTGGGAACTTCATGCTAGACTAGTGCATCGCTAGGGTAGCTTATTGCACATAGGGGACTGACTCTAAACATGAAACACGTCGGAATTCTACGAGATGTGACTCAACTTATGGTTATTAGTTAGCATGCCTATGAGTTCTAGTACATTGTTGGGCGCCTATATACATCTTATATATGTGTGGGGATGATTTCAACTACTATGTGACCTTAGATTGTTAAATAGAATAGAGTAGGTAGGTGCAATTCTCTTTAAGACGTTTCTATAGTATTAATGAGCGGCGATAGGTTTATTCAATATTACAAGTCGACAACACTTTTGAATTGTCGTTGTCATAAGCTACCATTGTAGGTGCGCCTGAAAGTAATAATAAACCCATTCTGCAGCCAGGTTAGCATACGAAGGTACTTTTAGAGACCTCGATGTAATGACAAGTGTTCATAACCTACCTACCGTCAGTAAAGAGTTCTTGACAAACGTCCCTATCAGTTTGAACGAGAGAAAATTTGGCTATGTACTGGCCATGGCTTAGAACTCATGAGCGTGAGTCCGATACAAAGTAAACATTCATATAGTAGGGTTTTGGTTTCACTCTACGCCTATCGGTCGTGAAATATGTGGTGCATTGAATAGAGCGTACGAGAGGTATGCATGTCTTGTCTGCTATAAGCATGAACCACAAACAAGATGCTTTCTTTAACTGACAACCACGGCACTTGTTGCATTGTTACGGGCGAAGGGCAAATATAGAAAATCGGTATTTGCCTACGGCATGCTTGCTAAACACAATTCGGGCCAGTACTGTTGCATGTCCACTACTCTCTTAGACTCCCATTGGAAGCCGTCGTCTCCTGCGTCTAGGAGTGCCTCTCGTCCTGGTACCGGTCCCAGAGCTTCTATGGGGAATAACCAGAAACCGACTGCAGGCCTAGGAGCACGCTCAAGGTCTTCCGCACTCTCTACCGGGAACTTGCCCCCTCTTCTTAGAATCGACGAAGCGTGCCGTAGTTGGCCTCTGATCCAGCGCTCTTCTTCTCGTTGCAGCCATTCGGCAGCGCTCTCTCTGTTGGAGATCTTTTTCTTGGCCATTCTGGCGCTTCCCCAGCCAGTGGCAACGAGGAAGCGGTGCTCCGGACCCCTATGGGAATGGCGTATCTGCAACTTTTCGACAAGCATGTTCCAGCGACAAATCATTATCCGGGGATCGAAAGTGCCCACGAAAACTCGACTAAGATCTCTAGTCATGCCGTCTCGGGGATCCTGGCTTAAGCGATCGAAAGTTGGTATCGCGGACATCATGGGACGAGAACGGTGGATTTCGAAGCCGGTTACGGTGTGAATCTCGCCTCGAGGGCCATAGTGGAGACGTCCTGCGTTTTCTAGACAGAGGAAGTAGACTTCTTGTAGGTTTGCGACTATATCCGATAAAGCAGCCCGCGAAGCAACCCCATGGCTCGAGATGTCGATTCCCCAGAGGTTGGCGACACCGTCTTGATCTAAGGCTAAGTTGAGGAGCCCGACATCCTGCGGGTCATAAGCGCGAAGGTCATGGAGGAAATCGGCAAAATAATGGGTATCCTGACGGAGTTGAATATGCAAGATGTCAAATTCGGGGTTGAAGAGCAAAGTGCCATGTCCTTGCCTACCATCGAACTCAAAATGGCATGGTAAGTGAACTCGGTAAAACTGGAGAGCAGCCTGTCTTGCTTCGCTGCTGACTCGCAATAGTTTACTGAGTAGTTGTGAACCATTCGCCGTGATGGAGTAATGTTCACCACTAATGACCCTCCTTGTATCGTTTCGTGTTCTGTACAGCAGTTCCTCATCTTGAAGTTCATCCTGGCTGTTCCTATGAGCGAGTTCGATACCAATGAGGCGTGAGCGTTGTAGCGAAAGCTGCCATATGTCGAGTCTTAATTCTGTAGGAAGAAGAGAAAACAGCGGAAAAGAATAGGCCTCTCTATATACGGGATTGATGATTTGCAGGTGCTGTTTTGAGGCTTCCCTATACACGGAGTTGATGATTTGTAGGTGCTGTTGTGAGGCCATAATATTGGAAGGTGCTGAACAGACAATCGCGTCGGGTCAAATGGCGCGCTTCATCGATGAAGCCTGGGTCGCTGTAGTTTAAGAATTGCCCGGAATTATTCCTATCACTTCGTTATCGTTTTTGTAGAAGAATGGCAAATGCTTTGCGTATTCCCGAATGTCAGATGACGTGAACCGTACCAGAATTTTAAGTTACTACCTAGTCCTAACAATGACGTCGCTGCCAGACTGTGCGTGAACAAAGCCGAATCCTACTGAGCCTAGTTCTCACTGGATTCTGGAGATTACGTCGTTAAACCCAGTCGGCCAGCGGTATGAGAGCCCTGTACAGTAGTTTCTGCAAGCCAAGAAGTTTCAAACGCGGAGGATTACGCGTGGAGCATCCTACGATATCGAATATTACACTAACTACCCCAGTACCGAACGAACTGTAACTACCCCGATCGATCTTACACCAAATGGAGATCCCCTCCGACTCCTCACATGGAAGAAGGGCTACGGGAAGGTCCCGAAAACCCAACCAGTAGGTATCTACATATGTATCTAACCTTAGTGCTTATCAGTACAGTACAATTGCCACACCAGTACCAGTACCCCGAAATCCGGCTGCCGAAGTGGATGCGATTCCCAGCACTAAAATTGCCAGTGGCGGTGCACTAAGTTGACCATCTACGGAAATCAACCAAGATGAACCATTCAAAGATCGTTTTGTAGCCTTCTAGCGGCATGATTTTTTCTTCGTTCAATCTCGATTATGGTAGCACTTTCAATATGAAAGGTAAGCGTTCCTAGCGTAAGCTCTTCCGTACCTAGTCTAAGTTAACAATTCGTCGTGTTACCACGTCTACTAGTATTATCGCATCGCATAGTTTAGCATCACTGAGTTATTTTCAGCGTTATCCTAGCCTCCTATACAATATGCCTCCTTAGGTTCTAACCTAGTCTGCTTCATGGCTGAAGCGACAGACCCCATCAGCTATATTGTTAACATTGTGCAACAGTTTAACAAGCAAAAAGATCAATAGACAGCTGGTCAGGGTGGCTCGACCATAATCGCCGATTAGACATAGGGGCTGTAGACAGATATACGCAACGGAGAGTATTGAAAATAAAACAGCTTAATGTACTATTTGGGTTCTCATGGTTTTACAACGAGTTATGTGATGATTTAGTTTACTTAAACTAATAAGTAGCGGTATTGTCCTTCGAATTGGTATCCTAGCAGATCAAAATTGCTACGGACAATATAATCCCTCCAGGAATCACTAACTTGAAGTAGCGTCAAAGTACAGGCCGCTTTTCAGTAACCCTCTCCCGCCAATTTACTCTGTTAATTTGCATGCTAAATGACGAATGAGTGCATCTTATTGAGGACCCTTGTTATTCTAATCGACATGAATGCGCCACAAATCTCGGTCGCAATTCGATGTGTGCGAGGTGCGTGTCTGCAACATAGACACATTGTCGTTTACGAGAAGGTCACCCTTCTCTAACGAAAAGCGTAAGCATGTACGGAAGTCGTATGTCAATCTTTCAACCAGCTGTACGAGAGACTGCTCCTCATTCTCCATGACAATCTTATAGGTAGAGTATTTGGTCTTATCGCCACCCCACGGCAAATACCAGCGCACGCAAGGCACGTTGGTGACGGGATGGCGCACGACGAGTGGGAAACCCTTGTACGCGTTTGGCCCGAGGCCGTCGTTGGTCATCTCCAAGGTGACGGGTTCCAGCCTTGCAAGAGTCCATGGTGCGGGTAAGTACCGGAAAAACAGGCTCGAGCTGCAGAAGAGAGTATGGCCATATCCCTTGGGCGCCGTGGCTAGGCAGGTGAAATACTGGTATCCGGGGCGGCTGAGCACTTTCTTGATTTCACCGGTTACTAGATCCTCGTGGTCTTCGAACTTTGAAACGCCGTCGAAGTGCACGGGCACCGCCTCATTTAGCGTGAAATTGTTTGCCATATCGCTGTCGTCACGCGTGGTTACGACTTTGAATGAGATCTTGCCCAGCTCATGGCCCTTGTTGACCCGTAAGTCCTCGTCAAGAGTTTCACTGAACCCGCGGAGAACGACTGGAGAGAAGCAGGCTGAAAGGTGCCGGACCTTCTGCATAGGTATTAGGCGCATCGAAGGCGAGCGATTCACTGGACGGACGACTATTCCGCAGGGATAAAGATGCTCGATACCAACTTGGAGACCCGAACTACTCCAGTCAAACAGGTCAGACTTTACACGGAAGAAATACGGCCTTCCATCCTTATAAATGAGCTCATGGGTATCCCGGACTTGGTCGGGGTAGACGGTGCGGTAGGACCCGTCAGCGTCGACGGCAACGACAGAGCGCCATGGCATCAATCCAACAGATCCCATGTTCTGAGCATTAGGGATCAGAGCTAAAGAGAGTTTCTCCTTGCCGATCGAGTCGTGAATAGACAACCGCACATGATCGGGTAGACTGGCCCGCAGTGCTGCACCGTATGCCTTCCCGCGGGGGATCATCTGCATTGCGAGGCTTTCCGGGCTCTCGGTAGCCTTCTTAGCCAGAACGCCAACGTAAGCGGCATGAGTCGTGGCCCAATCCTCGTCTGTCTTGACGGCGGCACTAGCATCGAACTGTGTATCACCGTAGCGATAAATAAGTTCCCGACGAATGCAAGTAGCATGCTCAAGATAATAAGCCTTGGCCATTTTCTGGTTCTCTTGATCAAGGTGGCGGCTAGGGTGCTCAAGTATGTCCCACAGGCGGACAAACTTAATATTGCGAAGCTCTTTCCTCACCGCCATCGCTCTGAGGGCCTCGCCGTACTCCCAGACGGCTTCCTCGGAAACACCCATCAAGTCTAAGAACTTCTAGGTTAATATTTGACTAGAAAGCTCGAACGAAACTCTACTTGCCATTATACACCAATCCATCCGAACATATAACAACCTCGGCCCCATTCTCGTATATAGCTGAAATATTATCGCAGAGGCCTTGTAGATGAGCCAGTGCAAGCTCTTCCCCGAGGTCAGGCAGCGACCCAAGGACCAAGTCTTTGGAGTTCTCCTTGAATGGGAATCCGGGAAGAAGCATGCGAACAGGAGCGTCGGCTGCAATCTGCTTTGTCACCTTCGGCAGGAATTCAGAACCAGCATCCCATGAATCAGATTCTCTTTGTGGGACGACACCATAGCTGGCGATAACAGCAAGAACCTTAGCAGCGGTGGCTTCATGGGTCTGAACGGCAGTTTCACTGACCGGACAGTTTTCTTGAAGAGGTTCCTTCAAGCCCTCATCAGAAGCACTGCTCGTGCTATTAGATAGACACGTAGTAGCAATGGTCACATTTTGCAACACTAGCTTAGCAAGCTGTTCGGCCCGTGGGGGAGCTGGGGACTCGCCAACCGCATAGACTGAATCCATTGTAATCAAGAGCGGGCAATACAGATTAAAACTAGCAGGATAAGTCTATTCGGTGGCATTAGATGACCGGTAGTGTCTACTGCATAGTAGGCGACCCTAAAATAAGGTAAGGCCGGCCGATCTAGCCTAAAACTTAGAACCTAAAAAGCCTATTGAGCCCATAAGTGCCTACAACAAGCTAGATTAAACCCCCAAATTTCATTAAAAACTTATAACTTTATCAGAGGTCTATAAGTTTTATTTCTTAAGATTTCATGATTTAAATAAAACTATTTAATTTGTTTTAATAGTGGGAATTCATATCCAGTAAAGATATTGGGCCGGAAACGAGGGTCATGAGAATGATGGCTTCAGCTCCCACACAACTCTTACAACAACAGCCACCCACCACGACAAGGTGACAACTGTTGGTAGCGTACAAGGAGATACAGTAGATCACGACACCCCGTGATCACGCCACCATTCGATGACAAGACTGTTCTGTCGTTCGGCATATTCATAGTAATTGCCGCCAACGTGCTCAGAGTCCTGATCTGTCGTGAAACAAACAAGGTCTAGTGTAGGACGTTGAACTAGGCGCTGGACGGATTAGCTTACGTGGGGTCCCGATCCGCCACGGCTGCCGGATGGTGTCAGAATTAACCACTAGACCAAATAACCAAAAGATTGGCTGCAATATTGCTTATTTGATTGATTCCATGTAATTGTATATATCTGACAGATGGATGTATACTTTGGTATACATGTAGCCTTGGCCAGACCTTGGCTCTCAAGTAGGTAGGTTGAAGGATGAACGGAGCCCCATAAATGGAATGATTTAGTCTACTCTACCCCCTCCATCACAATCACAAGGACCCATGACAACCCACAAAGCTAAGACGGTGCTGGTGGGATGGATCAAATAGGATAATGACTTACAATATAGGTGTCAGATTATACAAGTCAGCATGGAATCTATAATCGTCATAGTTCTGACTACACCGAATCTTCGTACGAAATATTTATAACAACTTGCTCGTCTGACGGAGAGAAAAAAAAAGGCAAATTATTACCTCACTACGAATAAGCTCCGAGTGCTTTCGGCATGAGGCGGGTTAGGATCAGCGGACGTGAGCCACGGCATGTCCGAGCCCCGAGTCCGCGGTAGTACATCTGAAAATGGCAGGATCATCAGATTAGTGTGACGTTAGTTAGTTGTAAAAGCTAAGGACTGCGAGATAGTAATTCGCCGAGAGGCTCGCCGGATGAGGATGGAAAACCCCCCAATCCTATACCCATTGACGCCTTCTCAAGACGAGGTATTTCGGTTATAGTGTTTGGATTACTAGTTATTACATCTCTTGCACTGTAGGAGTAAATGCCCCGGCTGCGCTGCAATTGCAGTGTAGACTCATAGAGAAGAGTAGCAAAATCGTGCATATGTCTCACCCTCAACGCCCTCTGTGGTAAGGTTCTACTACGGACACCTCTATGCACGTCGAAGTTGCTCGATAATTCAAACTCCCCCTAACATGCTCCTTTCGTTGTTTTTCGCTAGCCTGGCGCTCCTTTTCATATGGGGCTGCTACAAGCTTATTGCAAAGATTGTGTTGCCACCAGCGCATTTCCCTAAGAATATTCCAACCATCCCGTTCTACTACACTCTCATACCTCTGTTTAAAGAAGTAGACCAAGAGGAGCTTTATCACAAGTATCTTGAAGACCCATTGACAGAATGGGGTGCTGTAAAGATATTCTTTGGGGGGCATTGGAATGTTCTCATCACCCGTCCGGCTTATATGGCTCAAGTACTCAAACATGACGAGGATTTCCCTAAAACCGGAAATCATGTGAAGAACCCTCACTCCGTTTTGGCTCTCTATACGGGCGAGAACATCATCAGCGCAGTTGGCGAGACGTGGAAGCATTTTGCGACCTTGACGAAGCCAGCGCTTCAAGCAGATGTCGATGCTTCGATCGCTATCAAGAACACGCACAAGTTGATTAGTATTCTTCTCCAAGAACACAATAAAACGAACCGTGTCGCCGTGTTAGAACATATACAAGCACATGCGATAGCAAACGTGACCGAGTCTTTGCTAGGTTCCAGTTTTGAGGTATGTCACCATTCCCCTGAAGATATATTATAGAATCGGGTCTGAGATCCCGTTGACAGGCACTCGGAAATCCCAATCATCCTCTGTTAAAGCTCCAGCGTGAAATAAAACCGAAGATATTCCACCCGTTTCACCTTAACTTTCCCAACTTGGATCGGTTCCCCATCCCAAGCCGGGAGGAGGCCAAACGGCTCGTCAAAAGATTTCAAAATGAGCTTGCATCTCTTGTGGTGCAAGGCCACAGGCACAAGTGCCAGCCTAATAGTACCAACCTAGGATGCAGACTCCTCTCCGCGTACGAGAATGGGATATTGTAAGAGGGAAAATCCATTGCTGCGCTACGGCATCACATGTTTAGCTAACGAATATGCTGGAGATCTGAGTACCATATGCAGCAGAACGTGCTCATCACGTTCGTTGCAGGCCACGAGAACCCAATGATTCTGACCCTTTCCAACCTGTTCGTGCTCGCCGACAAGCCGGATCTACAGGAGCAAGTTCGACAAGAGGTCATGAGGCTATCGCCGGAAGATC
Organism: Xylaria polymorpha; assembly: GCA_003426235.1. Lineage (NCBI taxonomy): Eukaryota > Fungi > Ascomycota > Sordariomycetes > Xylariales > Xylariaceae > Xylaria > Xylaria polymorpha. The sequence continues at coordinate 14,428 of NQIM01000658.1, forward strand.
GAATAAACGCCGATGCACTCGCCCGACTGCCGCTCTTGACGTCAATAATATTCGAGACCTTAAGAATGTTCCCCCCTCTATCTCAGATCATGAACAAACGCACGGCATCAGATGTCATGCTAGGAGAAGACATCCTCCTACGAGCCGGGACATACACCGGCTACAATGGCTACAGTACCAACCGGAATCGTGACTTCTGGGGCCCAGATGCGGACGTTTTTCGCCCCTCTCGGTGGGGGGAGACTATCGATGACATGAATTCGCTCTATAGGCGGGCCACCAGCAAGGCGACGTTTATCACTTTCCACGGCGGAAAACGTACCTGTTTGGGCCAGAGGTGGGCATTGGCGGCCCACCGCGTGACCATATCCATCTTCCTGACTTCTGTGAAGTGGCACTTGGATCCAACATGGTCTCGAAAGATGACGCCGGTGAGTATTTTGCCCACTTACATGAATGGAAGGAGTTGACGCTGACTGACCTATCCGCCTCAGGCCGGTCCACTTATGCCTAAAGGGCTAAGATTACAACTTGAGCAGATATAGAATGAGGCGTGATTTAAACTCCATTTCCCCCTCGGAATACTATCTAGGTCTAGACTTATTATTGGCAATTGCTAGGATCTCGGGCATGGGTACCTACCTATTGACTCTTGTTGTTGCGCGAAGGGTCTAACTACTTTCGTGGGCTAGTCCTCGGCTATATACACACATGCCCTTTGTTCTAGGTGATCGTGGCAACAGTAACAGTAATTAACAACAAATTCAAAATTTATTAGGCAATTTCCTATTTTGAATTCACCTTTGCCTTTTAACCGTGACCCTAGACTTTAACTATTTCGCTAGTATTTCTATTCTTTCGAAATCGTTGTAGGACCTAAACTGTGGTTCCTATATGAGTGGCCTGTTTTATAAATAATCAGCTTTCCTTATTAGCATTATTAGCAGTATTTAGTATTTAAACTGTTGTACGTAGGTGGAGGGCTAGTACCAACTATGGTTCTATTCCTTCGAAAAAGGTGGTGAATGGATCCCTACTAGGTCGTAATGGCTTACACCTTGGATTCTATAGTGTTTCCGTCGCTTGCATCCCCGCCACCGCGTCAAACATTTCTAGGTTGCAGCCGCATCTAGCCCGTATCCGGTATTGTAGCATAACAGGTAGGTAGTTGTTTACTCCTTATGAGTAGATGTAATGCCGAATGGGTGGATGTCTTGTGGCGCCTGGGGACCGGGGTGCTAAGAGGTGAGAAGATTTCACCACTTACTGTGTAGTGCATGCAGAAAACTGCCTCAAACCAGCTCACCCGTACCGCCAATGAGAACCACCATAAGCTGAGCTGAAAGGGGACGAAATAGATCCATAAGCGACATTCAACTCCTTGCACCATCATGAGCACATTGTTTTTAGATGGTGGCCCCTTCTTTTTTTACGGATCGCAAAAGACCCCGGAACGTTAAGAAGCGAGGTCTTCTCTTCAAGTAATATAGGGTCAAGTCCAGCGCCGGTCAGCGCACATGCGTACACGACTCCTCGTGACGATCTTGGATCTGCCTCTACCGCTGTTACCGCCGCTGCTGCTATGCGCCCTCTTTAAGAACCCGTTTTCCTCTAATCACCGGGCATCCTAAGATATAATCGGGGCTTCACGGGTGAGCAAGTGTTAGTAATACACACCTTGGGTAAAAATGGACCCCGTTCTGTCCATTGAGGACGGTCCGAAGCGCGAGTACGGCACCGTTGTTAGACCGGCCCCTAGCGACTCAGACTTCGAGCAATCTCGACCCGAAACCCCAATCATACACTCCCTTAAATCAAAGAAAGCATTGTGGGCGTGGTTGTTGGTGTGCTTTTCTGTAAGTTGTCTCCATAATATCGGGAAGCCCGTCTCCATCCTGATCATAAGAACATTGCTGAACATTTGTGTAGACGGGCCCGACAAACGGTGTGGCCGGCAGATACATTCCTGCCGTATTGCAGTCGGTCGCAAATGCCGTTGGTCAC
>NQIM01000659.1:0-16350 GCA_003426235.1 Xylaria polymorpha
GAATGAAAGGGGAGATAAGCGGTGGCCTATAAAATAGTACATATGTACTGTACCTACGCATCGAAGGCATGCTGGTTGAATACTTGCCGAATATTGCCTACCCATGATAATAAAGACTAAGATTAATAAGACGGAACAGTCGAACCTGGCCTCAATATGACACGATACGAATCTACATAGTATAGAGACTACTGTACTTCGTACATCGCACACCTGCCAGGGACAACAGTACATCATACACTGTGTATGGATGAGATGCGAGTCGATACTGTATATATGTATACTACGTATATCGTGTAAGCAGACCAGACGATAGAAACCATACCCAACGAAGTAATGCATGGGATGGGAGGTAATATTATGTGTGCTCCTGTGCAATGAAATTGGGCTTAGTATACACGGCTCCTGCTCGGTAATACGCGAAGGTACCTACCGACGTATGTACCTCCTCCATCTCTACATACGTACACTACCTATCTACATATGTATCTACTTACAATACCTAAGTACGGATATACCTTACCTAACCTCAACACCACCGCTCCGGCTTGGGCGGAAGTGGCCCGTGTGGGTGACAGAAGTCAAGCACGCTAAGTGCTGGTTGGCTGTATTCTGTGCACATGTGGTGGCTCCTAAGTAGGTATATAAAAGCACTTGTTAGTTTTACTAAGCATACCGTACATGTAAAATGTAGACGTAATGGAGTCATATTACCTACCTAGTCTTGTACTCTTTGTTATTTATATTAGCACTCTAATTTAATAATAATAATAATAATGGCATTTATGATATACAGTAAGTAAGTAAAAGAGAAGGTTGTAGGAGAAATTATAGAGACCCACAAGATGTGCAATCACAAACAACTATGCAAAAAGAGCATTGAACCCCAATAGGGGACGAAGTAGCTTGAAAACGACCACATACAGTACTGTAAATGCTAACTAGACTAGGTAGTATAGTATATAGTACACATGGCGTTATCGTACATACATACCTTAAGTAAAGCAGGACGAACCTATATACCTACAATACCCGCATTTAAACCAACTCCAAGCTGCGACCTGATTGACTTCTATAGGACAATCCCTGGCAAGAAGTCACTACTGTACAGTATAGTAGTATGGTTTGGCCCGCTTGACAGGCCGGGTTGTAATCAGAGCCACGTGAAGGTGTCGTGATACAGTACAGATGCCAGGGCAATTGAGGAAACGAAAATCCGACAGGGAAATGCAAACCGTTCTTCAGGGGCAACCTCGGCACCCTGTAACCACGCGCGACGAGCAACGGGCTGGCCGCTGACCAGAAGGGCTAAATATGGGGATCCCCCCCCCCGCTAGCAATACCACTCTGCTTGTAATGCCTGGAATGCCTGGGATGTGCTGCATAATCAGAGTAGTGAGATCCAGCACCTCGGGCTGGGAACGTCAGCTTCAGCTCCCCCTGCTACTACACTAGACTGCTTGGGAAGCGTAAGAGCTAGTGGAGTGTGGTGTATGCTGGACGAAGCCTGCACGAGACCCGTTTTACAACATCGCCAAGTTACAAAGCATCCACCAAGTGCTTTGACAGACACCTAGCGTTGGCGAACAACATCAACTAACCGGTTGCAATGGAACACGGGTAGAATACCTAGCACCACGACAGGCCCGGCAGAAGTCTACAGTAAGGTTAGGTACTTGTATATAAAAGTAGCCTTGGCTGCTCGAGGTATCAATTATAAAAGGTGTAGTCGCGGCCAATTCCGTCAACCGTGCTTCTCTATCCTATTGGAATTGCAGTATCAGCCACCTACATATATGAGCGTCCTTACAGTATTGATTCTACGACTTACCGGTATTACGCAATGAAGATCGGCATCCTTAGTGTAAAGCAAGGTCCGTTTCAATAGTATGCGTACACCACAGTCACGTCGAACCGTCGCCAGTGTATTTCGACATTGACTTGTCATAGCAAATCCACAATCACACAGTAATCACGATTGACCGACTATTAGTATGATGCCCTTGACACAGTTCAGTCCGACCGAGCGTCAGTGCCAAAAAAAAAATTTCATAAAGTTCGGCAACATGCAAACCGGATAATCAATCTAGGTACACTAATACAATGACCTGGGTAGATGAGACGTCCAAATATAAGCATGCTTAAGTATAGGGACACCAATTTAATAGATTGGCAAAGCTCCGAGTAATCCCGATAAGAGCGATACTTTTACTTCTCAGTGTTAATTGCGTTTACAGCAGATCAGGTCTTGCGGAATAAAATGTATCAGGCAAACTTTCCTGTCGAGAGCCGAGTTTCGCTTGATCTAAATTTAGATACAACACACTGCTGATTTGGGGAGACCATACGACACGGTCGGTTGACACATAACGACTCGTACACACACCTTCCTGGTCAGGTTAATCCTCCACCTACTCCAGTATAATGTCCTATTAGGCCTCCTCGTAATTGGTGCATTCTACCTAACCTTCGGACCTATGTCCCGTTCCAGGGTTCTGAAAACGGCTTGCCGATGTGCGAAATAACAAGACTGTAGCGGTCACAAGCTACACGCTTGGTATATTCATGTGTAGTAAATACTTGTAATTACTTGCTGTGCAGCGTAGAGGTTTACGAGTAAATCGCCGATGTGTTGATCATTATGCTGTACGTTTAGAAGGGCTGGGAATGAACAGTTTCTGTTACATAGTATCCACTCCCCAAGATCTGGACGAGCCTTGCCTCTTCTCCCTGAATGAGCAAGCAGTAGTTAGCAAGGCTATCTGGTATCCCACCTTCAACCTATATTAGCATTAGGTTAAACTGATAGTACAGTACTAGGTAGCACGGATCTCAGCTAGAGGGGGGTGTAGAAAGTAGGTTACTGTAAGTTGTTCGTCGTTTCAAGCCCATCTCTGCAGAAGAAGAATGGGTATGTAGCTACAGTATAGAAAAGTCGAGCAGTTGCACATGCATCGCTTGGACGCTTCCAACCACTGTTATCAGGCTTCCAGAATTATGCGAGGGCCATACCATGACCATGCTGGTCATGTTTAGATAGTAATCCCAGACACTCGGGACGAGCCTTCGACGCGACGGGAGTTCGTTCAAAGCCTCCTCCACAACGTCACAGTTCGCCAATAGTTCAACCTTGATAGGACAGGGGACGATCCAGGCAAAGAACTATACATGCAGTGGAGTGGCTTATTGTTTGGGAGCATCGAATACCTAGGCCTTGACTTTCTCTTGGGTTGGTTTGGTGTGGTGAGCTCATCAGGGATCACTCGGGGCGGTCCTGGTAGTCAACGTCACGTAGCAAGCTTTTCCAGAGGCCCTTCACGTGGCAGCCACCAGGACTACAGTATCGAAACATGCCAAACGAAAGCTTGACCAACTTTCGACTTCACCCCACGAACCGCCCATAGCGTATTTTTTTCGGACAGCCCCGGCGTTGGCCATCTGCCGGAACTTGGTTCCCGGCTTGGTGATGCGTTTCAAATTGTATGACTGCATCCTTCGCGTAGAAATACAAAGAATTACCAGCCTCCCATTTCTACCACAAGATGTACTGTAGTGACGCCCTATAATATACAGTAAATATAGCGCGGTTGACAGTTATTGAGTACACTAGTACTTATGTGAGCAACACCGAGTGGGAAGTTCCACACCACCCTCGTTGCATGACAGGGGGGATACTTTGGAGAAACCCTGTCAGCCTAGGCAGACGGCACCTATAGTGTGAGAGTTGATCTACCCCTGCTGGTACCGCTACATGCCACATACTGTATGGTATGCGAGCTACGAGTAGCGCGCTATAACAGTAACTACAACATTCGTCTTCACGCTTCGAGGGGCGATGCAAGATGCCGAAGTCGCAGAATTCACATTTACGCAGCCACCGACGTTCTGACAAATCGCTAGGCCAGGTGAGATGGCTAGCTAGGCCACTTTGACACCATACAATTGCATCTTAACACTGCAGACTAGCGAAGGCAAAAGTGCCAGTTGGCAAGCTACGCTACGGTACTTGGTATGGAAATATCCGAAGTATCCACAGGCGCACCACTCAGACCGTAATAATGGTCTGGGTCACGGCCGAGATCAATCACCACAATCTGGCCTGATAGTCTGGCTGCTTGTGTATACCGGTACATGGTTGGGTCGCTGACAGCACTCGGATGATTATCTTTTCACAGTTAATGTAGCCTAGTAGGTAAGGAGCCGCCAGCATAGTTTTTTCCATGATTCATCCCCCGCCAGCAGCAAAATCTCCGATGAATACTACTTATGTTTGCGTTTATAGGTAGCAGTGGCAATACAATATGATGACCATATTACCCGTCTCGTTCACAGTAATGCTCATAGTATATTCTATATGTTACGTACATATAGGAAAGAAGCAGCAGAAGAAGCGAACGCAAAGATAGGCCTTCCAGGACGTATAGTTGGATTTCGATGAGATTGGCAAAAGAAGAAATCAGAGCGCCGGCAAAGTTGCATCTTTGATACATTCTCAGGCCGATTACTCCACGACCTGCCATCATAATTGCTGTAGAAAAGTCCATCCAGGGGGTTATAAACCCATGCATTTACTCTTCGCCTGCAAGTGGTCAGGGTTCTGCTATGAGGTTCTGTTAAAGTTATCACTCATTGTGAGTTCCTAGATCCTCATCCCAGTCCTTGAAAGCCCTATCCTCAGCTGGTGCCAACCAGGGGTGAGGCTTGAATCAGTACTGTAGGTAGATACTAGTCACTACTTCAGATGCCAGCAGGGGATCCATGACCGATGTCGTCAATCTCCCGTCCAGGGTTATCACTATGGATAGCCTGAGCTACCAGTATAAGGTTACCGCGCCACGAAGTTTCCGTGACACCTTTAAGAGGTGAATAATTAGAGCCTAGCAGTATGGTTGCGCGTCTGATTATATACACATAGTACTATATATTTCATTCCGTGTTTTCTGATGATCATTGACTCTATAGTATTTGGTCTCCAGGTACTCTCGACTTCGGTCATTTTCGATGACCCTATCGAGAGCTAGAGATCCGCTAGTATCTCCGTGACCTCAGCGAGTATTCAGAACGATATTTCGATCTTTTATTCATATACAGAATACATGTTAATTGATTATGCTGCCTAGTAATACAGAAGTACAGATACCTTGTAACTCCAATCATGATTTTTGCCATGAAAGTCTTCCCTGTGGCCTAGAACCCTTGATGATAAATCCAACTTATTTAGGGTAATTATAGGAACAAATTTTAGACAGGTATTGTAGTATATTGTTCGAGCTTGTAACCCTTAACAACGCCAGTTTAAGTAGCATCACTACAACCATCAAATGCTCCACCGTCTCTATAAAGTATAATTCTAAGTTGAGTCCTATTGCTAGTTACTACATAAATATACATACCTCTGAGCGATCGACACTAGTACGAGTCGTCATAGCTTCACACCAGTAGCCTAATGCCGGCATTCCCAGTTTATTAACATTCATCAGATTTTGGGGGCCCAGCACTGATGCCACTGTTTTCGGGTCTAGTTTAAAAAAAAAATTAGATTTAGTATCTGTAAAGGGCTAATTTATTAATGTAGAGAAACGGACGAGGCAATACTCAGATAGTCTTCCTAAAACCCCATTACGTCTGACTGCTGTAAATGCGGTTAAATTTCACTGGGCTCGGAAATAATCGCGTTGGGTTATGAAGCGGTCAATGCCTCCTAACCATACACTTCGTTATCCTCTTACACGTTTGGCGTCATGATCTATAGTCACGCTACGCATGAAACTCAACGCTGCAACAACTGCCTACTTAGTAGATCAGTTTAGTCCGCTGTACAGCGTCCAATTCTAGACATAATGAAAGTGCTTAGCCATGTTATTTGACCAGACGTTCATGAAACGTAGTACTTTTAGAAGAGAATATCCAAGTGGAACACCACAACCCTAGTTCAGCCAGTTATCGACTCTTTAAATAGACCTATGTTGTTTCACAGCTACGCGGTCACCCCCGATACGCCTCGTCTCTCCATCCTATACTTGCAGGCAGTAAGCTGTTACATGATCAAATCTGTGGCTTAGAGACGACATTGCATTCTTTTCCACCACCAGAAAAGATAGAAGCCGGCTATTGAATGCGGTCAGCTTTCAGGACTTCTTCGAGACGGCGCCCACATGCACCTGGCTTGAGGCATGGGCAATTTCTCCAATACTACCTTGCCTACAGCACTAGAACCTTGCTACAGGGACCCTAGCATCAATCGTATGGGGTAATGTACAGTAGGTATCTTACGAGTCGGCATACCGGCAGGACTGGACGTAAACGTACAGCACCACTCTATAAGCCAGTTTTTAGTAAGTTTTCGCAAGAAATACTTCAAAGTCCATAGCATCAAGACCGCCCGAAATACTACGAAAGGTTGGTACAACAAATCAGACCCCAGCATTACTTCAATAACAGAAAAGGAAGAAGCAAGCACCACAAGTACAAATGTTCTGTAGTGTAGCCTAGAGTCTCAACCAGAATCTAAGCAATACTATATTACAGGTCGGGACCCTCTCACCGCCCCCCTGAACCTTGCAGGTCCCCACGGCTGGTTTCGTACATGGCGGAAAGAAAGCTTGGAAAGATGGCGTGGAGTGAAAGAAAATAGAGGGTGGGGAGAGAACACCCCCTACAGTACAGTACAGTAGAACAAATGCAACGGTGATATCGTCCCACTGCGTTGTATCTTTTTTGCCCTCCATCTCAATCACCCCCGTCTACTTATCCCTCGCTTCGTGCTATGCATTCATTATCCCTGGTCTCGCTTGTATGGTGGGATACTTGTGCGGGAGGTATAGTTGGGGCGGATGGACGGTGTGGGAGAGAGATCATGCAGAAGTACTCGTAACGGCGGTAGCGATACCAATCAGTGTGTCATCGAGTACCAAAATGATAACCGGTACCGATTCGCATCGGCCCATCCCCTATCATTCGCTTACACAAAGGATGCGTGACCATTCAGGTTTTATTCTCTAGTGTCCGGCGGGTGATCGAGGTGATGCATGGAAGGCGACGTAAGCCAATTCCACGAGCGTTGTTACGTGCGTTCGGAGTTTTCGTGGCTCGCGTGTCTCTGCAAACTGGTACCATGGTTAACAGACAACAGGATCATTGATCAGTCAGATTGGTCCCTGATGGAAGGAGAGATTCCGAAACAATTTCTTGGGAACAGATAACCGACCCATTCTCAGCAGATAAGTAGATACTATCCATATATGATGGCTAGCTACACGATACCTGCGTTATAAAACCACGCGTTCAACGGTCGCTAGACCGACCAAATTAGTCCGACCGTTGAAACATAGCCGGCTCTCTCTCGAACAAAGAATAATAACAGACAGATCGTACTCCACAGCATACCTCACCATACGGTAACATACAGTACATACCTGTACTGGTTTACAGGCCGGTAACTAGAGTACAGGCGTAAACGTCGGTGCTACAGTGCTCAGGTAGTGGTGAGATTTACGCTGTTTACGTTAGTGGCAACTGGACGCGTCTAGAACCTGGTTCAGGAATTGGACGCGCAGCTAGCGCAACACGTCCCGTCGTTGGGGTACTAGTGGGAGATGAGGTATACTTGCTTGAAGAGGTAGGGATACCCGGAGGATTATTAGACTAACCCAGCTGTCTCCTCGCCCTTGATTTACCCACCAGACATGGGTAACATCTGTCCAAAGGTTCATGTAAACGAGCAATGGGACGATCAGCGCGCTCTGCTCTAACACACTGTGGAGGTCGGTAAACAGCCTTGTACTGAGTATAATATAACCAAAATCAAGCACACGATACGCATATAGCTCACAATATTAATGCTATGTACACTACTATAAGGTATTCCTGCACCTCTTAGGGGTCATTGATTACCTAAGTCACAATGCAGGCACGAGTGACATGCCGAAATGAGCGGCCTTTTTCTAGCTTAGCTACTGTACTGTACACCATTAGTTCGGAATTATCCAGAGGTTGGTTGTACTCGTCACAATTTTAACGTATTCCTTTACCTAACGTTGTAGATTGTGCGGGCGTATCTTTAAAATGATCTGATAGTCATGATCGTTACCACTTGATTCGTGGCTTTACGCAATAAAAACATTAACCACTTGCCTGTCTGTTACGGCTACATACGAAACAGTAACTGTTTTGCTCCGAATGGGACGTCAATACGACCTTCTCTTGTTTGCTCACGCTCCTTTCATTTCCCTGGTACCATAGCAGATTGGTTGGCCAGGCTATCAAGCCCCTCTTGTGTCTCCTAGTGGTTTTTCAGTACTTCCGGTAATGCCCAATGACTCGTTGATCATAGTTGATTGGAATAGAATTACTCCCTTACACTTTGTTCTACGAAGAAAAATCGGTGCGACGCTACCGATCGCATGTTCGATGCTAACGTAGCTGCTTCTAGCCTGGTGCCGTCCCGACGGTTCGGATTCTCTGATAGATCTCTGTGCGTATTAGCAAGGGAAGCCCGCCACATCGCTGTCTGTGTGACAGGACAATCTTGGGGAACCGTTGAGCTGGGGCTCATTGTGGTTTGCTGTCTGGGGGAGCAAGCTGGTCTTCTCCTCAAGGCTAGCTCTCCCTTGTCATTTTGTACCAAAATAAGGATTTGTGCAGCACCCGGGGAGGGAACATCATGTACACTAGGTACTGGGAGGGCGGGGAAACTGTCAGGGGAGGGATTGTCGGTGTGATGTGCTGCAGTGCCAGGGGGGCCCGGGAATATGAGGGCGATTCCCAGGTAGCCCCGGTGCGCAGGGGTTACATCAGATTATTAGCGTACAGCAGAATCATGTCACTTTCAAGCTCCAATTAAATTTACATGAGCAGTGGAAGTATACTGTACAGTAGGTAACAATAACGTAGCTTTCAACTTTTACCGAGTAAACAGATCTCTCTATTGTACCTAGTCATGATAGTTCCAATTGTTTGTGAAGGAGGAATATCCTTCTAATGCCTGGTCCATTTTAATCATCACTCGTAATGCGATATTGGAATGTTAACCTACAGCAAGGTTTCCAAAAAACATTAAGGTTATTCCTAGGAGTCTTCACCCAAACGGTCAACGGTTTTAGAATACCCGGTTAGTTGACGGCGTTGATAGTCACTAAGCACTACAATATAAGTTTGTAACTGGTGAATATTGTCTATTGCATTGTTAGACTATATATATGTAGTAATACAAGCAACTTTGTGTGATATTAATATCTTCGAGTGCGCGTATATGTTGCCTTGGTTCCTTTATATGGTGATTTGACTTTCATTCAATCGCTACAATAGTCTATCAACTAGGCACCTGCTAAACCTATAACCATAAGTGTAGGCATTTAACATTGCTATTGTGCAAACACACCCGTATCGGGGGGTCTATAACCTAAAGACATGGTCCTTCCAATTGAGTTGTAGGAAAAGACCCCAATATTACGAGTAGTCTCAATGGTTCGGTATCATTGTATAAACTCGCATTCACTTCACAGCCTAAATCGTCTTGCACGACTCCCACGCTAATAACTCAATAGAGCATATTTATTGGCCGAACTTTAACACTCCTATTTCTCGAGATAAGTATCGGGATATTCTTCTTTCGGTGATACTGATCGATGCTTGAGCACCTTTATCCTCTCTGTTAATTTGGATGATAAATCAGGCTCTATCTTCCATTGGTGATGTTCGATCTTTCCCTGGCCTAGGCATTCACATGCCGAGCACTTTAGAATACCTCTTAAATAGAAAATAAAAGCATATGGGATCTAGTTGTCATTATTCCCTTGGTTAATCGACTATGAACGGGACCGATAATTGTCATCGCTTCCTAGAGAGTCACATCAACATCTCTGTTGATGCTAGCCTTGTCTATACCATCACACAAATCTCAACCCACGGATATTGTCTTGTAACATTAGTGGTTTCTATAAGGATCTCATGGGTGAGTTAACTACGGAGCGGATGAAGACTATCGTGCGAAAGGGTCAAAAACGCCTTCACAAACCAAGTCCGACTATATATATACTCCGTTATGCTACAGTAGTGGTATCATGACATTGCCATTTCGCTCACTTCTAACTCCATAATTTTCATTCTAGACTGGAAGTTGCTACCAGGGGCCTATGTAATGAGGATCATAGGGAACGTCAATACTACCATTGCGTCTATATACGAGCAACCTACGAAATTTTATGACCTTAACAGGTTCGGAAACCAATGAACACCCCCTCGAACTTTACTACTACGATCACAACGCCTTTCATCCAACCTAGAACTTTTGCTGCCTCAACATTTGATACTATAGCCAATATCCCACTAACTCATGGTGAGAGATGAATTCTGTACCCGAGAACCCCTCGCTTACTTAAGAACTTAGCGTGTTCTTCAAGTTGTAGTACAGTTGTTTGGTCTATGAAGAGGTTATCACCAAGGACAAGAGTATCGCAATGCGGGGTGTCTAAATCACGGGCGTCGTCAGGGAACTCACGAGCGTCGATGAAAAGATGTCTAAACAGATGAATACTGGCTCGGTGCAAGCTAGAAACTAGCAAGGGGTTGAGGGACCTGTGCATTATGACGAAGATTATAGAATAGTTCGTCAGGGAAAAGCACCGGCTCCCTTGCAAAACTTGCCCATGCTATACTACAAAGGAGCACACGATGCTATACGGTAAATCTACTACGTTGCACCGGAAATACCGCGTAAATAAAGGGTCCTGGGTCGTTGTCGGTTCTTTGCCGTCTAGGAGTAGTTGCTAACTATCAAGACATACCGACTTGGGCAAAGTCCTGCCTAGCAGGTTCAAGGTAAGTAAGCGTCGGCAAACGCGCTGGTAATTACGAATAATCCAAGCAAGAACATAACGGGCGCGCAAACTTTTCAGACATAAGAGTTACTTGAAAATGGCCGACAATGAGCCCTATAGATGCATCGAATACATCGCTGTTGGTGAATGTTGAGAGCCAATTTTGATAATAATGAAATCGAGGAAGAACGTGCATGATAACGATGACAAGGGTAGGCACCAACATACAGCATGATATTAAACTCAGCAGCATAATGTGTGCTTCTACATAGATAAGCAATTGGTCATGTTCTATAGCACTCCTAACATAGAATTGCCAATATTGTCGAACAATCAGGTGTAAAGGCGGGGGGTTGACGAATATATTTACTTACTTAGACGTAGTATGATACTAAGCAGACACTGGTGATTCTAGTACTCGGTGTAGTTATTCTGTTATGAATGTTCGTACTTGTGTCGTTGATTCTAGAATCCAGAATGTCCTTTTTATTGTTATGCTATCGAATTTTGAAATAGCGCTATTGTCTTGTATCTGGCTGTGGTAATTTTGGTTACTGGCGATCTGCTCCTTTTTAGACTACTGACATCAAATTGATGCCGCTTTAGGGAAAGGTGGAAGGATTTTTGACGTCTTGGCTTAGCTAAATTATTCCCGGATACCGACGTTGAATCAATCATCCGTTTTCTGTCTTGGATCCATGGTTCCGTCTCTTCGGAGACTATCTATCTGGCCGTAAAGCCGACTAGGAATACTATACCGGTGATGGAGTTGTTAGCTACGATACCTGCTGATAGACGTAATCGAAACTATTCGCTGTAGGTATAAGGTATCAGTTAGGTATCAAGCAGCGCGTTGCTTCGAAGATCCGCCCATAGATATGTCTAGCTACTACCGGTGAAAACCCCCGCCTCGGATTTGGGCACAAGGTTGAGCTTTTATGTATGGTAAGTAAATAGGAGTATTATGATGACTTCTTCACATTCTAAGTTGGCTCTTTCGGATTTACCATGTAACCTTTTCAGTTGTATGAACTGCACAAGGATGTTATAGGCGGCCGGCCTGTGTGGAAGAGCTGAATTTCGCCCTGTCCCAAATCATGTCGTGTTGAGCTGACGACTGGTGTTCTTGGCGTCCATTGTTTTTGTGGCCGTGGGATTCAGGAGTAAGCGAACAGGGATTCTCTGTGGCGTTAGCAACGCGGAGAAGGCCGCGCTAGACACCAGACTAGACTGCATCCTCTTCCATGACTAATAAAATCGACTACCCAACTTTGCGATCGAGGGCGCTGGTCAGTTCGTCGGTTCAACATGAGCATTTCGTGATGTGACATATACAGCACGCTAGAGCCCAGACGATTCTATAGCTCTCGTGGTAGCCCTTTAAGATCATTGACCTACTAAAAATTAAACCAGTTTAAATCAAGCCGGCCACTCTCTTCATCCTGCAGCACGTTGAGCCCGTTTTGGCGCTGTTTCCTCCGCTTTAATCGAGGGGCTATTCGCCCCGGAGGCGATGGGAATGCAGTCTTCCGTAGCCCGCTCAGAGTCCGATGGGGCTGCTGAGCATGGACGGGTCCGGTATGCGAAGCCGTCGGAATGGGCGGCCCAGAAAGACATCATTAAGAAGCTATACTTGGACGAGAACAAGACGCTAGACGAGGTGAGGCGCATCATGGCAGACGAACACCACTTCCATGCTACGTAAGCCCCATTCTAGTGAGCCCCTAATATTAGTCATACGGCTGACAAAGTACAGGCCTAGTATGGTGAGTCCCTGCATCAAGAAGAGCCCTTGATTGCATTGTAGTGTTCGCACCCTTTTCAACATTATGACATCGCTCGTCACCTCTGACGAAGATCTATGAACTGACTCGAAGGAGCAGTATAAGAAGCGCATCAGGGCTTGGCACTTCTCGAAGAAGTTAGAAGAAGACGATGTTTTGGAAGTGCTTCAGCAGAAACTGGAGAGGAAGGCTGCAGGCGAGGCTTCACATAATCTCGTGATTCGCGGACGCGTGGTGAGGAACCAGCGCCTCAGACGTTTTCTGGAGCGGCGGCCCGAGGTTCTCGCCCGACTTCAGGTTCATTCGGACTCGCTTGTCTCTATTGGCTCTCCTTCGTCATCTTATGGGGTACCTGCTGAGGTGCCTAGACTACGCGCACTATCGCCAGAGTCCCGTGTTATGGAAATGACTTTGTCATCAGGTAAGCAGGGGATCGCATAAATATGCATCACCCACCCTCGAGAGCCTCAAGTCTACAAGCCTACAAGCCTACAAGCCTACTTTTTTTTCAGCAAGGATATCACCAGTCCTCTTCGTCTACAATCATGCTGACTGTAAACTCGCAGTACGGGACTATATCCGAGAGTGCGCGCTCGGACCTAATGCTCCGTGGGCCTGGACCGAGAACGGGTATACCTCTCGACGGCCGGAAATAACGGACCTGAGAGGCTCAAGAATGGATATGCTTCGGGCAGTTGACGAGTTTTACCGCCTGCAGGCCTCCATCGATGAAAGGAAGCCACCAAAGGAAATTTTTCAACTATTGAACTCAACGTTGAACCACCTTAGCGGTGCTATAAGAGCTGAGTTACCAGACTTCCTCTTTCAGATGATAGAAATCCTCCAGCACCCATGGTCGCATCATACTGAGCTGTCACGGATTTTTCGACGACACGTGGTAGAGCTTGGTATTGCCTACCTGGGTATGAACCACCCCATTTCTATTTTATGGATGAATATGCTGAGGGGGAATGATGACGATTCCCTCGTATTAACTCGTAATGTCTTGGAGATGTTGCTCGAAGAATTACTCCGGTCCAAGGGCCCACAGGGTCATCTCACCTCTGTGGCGCTTAACTATGTCCTGCGGTTTTTAATACATACGCAGGATGCCTTTGTGTCGTGGCAACGGTTCAATAAGTGGAATATTGCATACCCCGGATGGGATGACCAGTCGAAGTGGACGGTGCCCGTACGATCAAGATTGGAGGAATACAGCAAAACGGCAGACAAATCAAACTACTACATCGGCGATACCCGCGCCTTAACGTCGCCTGCTATGGAGTATCCAAGGCCAGGTGGTAGTTATGGAGACATGCATTCAAAATATCTCTTGCCATACCTGGCAGGGCGGATTGCGGTGCGAAATGGCGACGCAGACCGCGCCGAGGGCTGGTTCTTGAAAGCCAAGGCGGCTGCGAAGCAGGTCCAGATGCCCCATCTGACTGATTATTTCCCCAAGGTCTACACAAATCTTCATGTTCTCTATGTCGCGACGACACAAGACGACAAACTGGTGGCCCTGCACAAGGAACTAAAGGCCTTCAAGGCCGATCTGCTGCCAGGAACTAAGTGGCCGGAGGATTTGCTACCTGGGGATTGCTCCCACTGCGTTTGGTTCCGGCCGCCGCCCGAAGTTCTCTCAGAGTGATCGTCTGCAGAGGCGTCTGACCTAGCTATTCAAGCTTCTCGCGCCGGCTCACGTACATGGTTGGGTTCTACTATAGACGTCGTACATGGTCTGCGCAGCCATTGTCCTGCGTCATCGGGGATTGTTGATCTCACTCCATCTCGACAAACTCAACAGTCCAGCTCGTCGCGACGACAAGTAGATTAACCTACCAGTGGGAATGTAAGGCTAAGAAGAGAAAATACGGTATACAAGAGTTCTCGCTAGGAAAGCGTCGAGGGAAGGACGTAAGTACCCTGTCTTCAATAGATGCCTCACCTATACGTGATTACTGCTTACAAACTTAGGGTGAGAGGCTGTACGTAGAGTGTATCGTCCTAGGTATAGATAGAAGATCGATTTGTTTGCCCGTCCTTGTGGGGGGTTTGGCCCATTGAAAACTCGGAGAAGGTAAGAAAGCATACTGGGAAACCAGAAAGGAGTTAACTTGAGCGAGATATCGAAGGTCACAGACACGATACCCCCTACCTTGTCAGTCACATTAGATGCTACTTCATCATAATATAGCCGCCAACATCTCCTGCTCAAATATGACGTTGCTCAGCGAGACGCGCCCAAAGCGCCCCTGACACTTAGGCAGCATGGGGATTTGCCAGGCAGAATTCCCTAATATAGGATCGTGATCAACCCTAGATAGAGGATGAACTAGACTAAACCGTACTGCATTTGAAATCGCCGCGACAATCACATTATTTATTCTTTACGTACGCAGTGTTTACGGAGACTTGTATTTTCAACGCGACGAGCTTCTATTAACACAGGTAGTAAAACTGGCCTCTCAGCAGCATACCGGAGAGTAGTAGGACCTATTTCCAATCATATCACCTCAGCCTCGTCAACGAACGACCCTTTCCCCTAGAGAATAACATGTCCACTCATACAGGCTCCAACAAAATCTCGTTAAGACGGATCGAAAGGCTTGTTACCAAGCCGGGCTCTATAGCGAGGCAAACGTGCGTCTTGACTGGAATTGTATGCAGTGCTTAGAGCCATTCCATGTCGACAGGGGCAAGCAGAAGACCTTGTCGGTATTGTACTTTGCCTACCGCTGCATACCATACTTTCGTTCCCAAGCCTCCACTCATCTCCCAAGCGCCGCCTCGAACGGCCGTTACGAACCGACTCCGGCTATCTATCTCCCTAACAACGACATTCCAAAGCATGGCATCCGAGTTACCGCCAACGTGGCGCCACAGGAGAGCCAGAGGCGCCAGGTTGCATCCGGCTCTGCAGGCGTGTAACATACGAGGCTGTCCATTCACACGTGCCGCGCTTTTCAATAAGAGCAAGAGGTCAAGGGCATGATGGATGCAATGACGCGAAACGCCGAGATCACAGGTGTAATGGAATGGGCGATCGATCCGAGATATGCGGTAGATAGCCAGCCAGCTCTCTCCCGGTGTCTTGATAACGGAAGCTGTGCGTAGAGGTCGAGATAACTAACTACCTAGATTAATAACAATGCGTATATAACCAGGGGTCAGTCGCAATAGACATGATCCCTGGATACGAAGACACCCCATCACGTAAGAGAGACAGAACACGAACGTCGTCGAGAAACATGACGGACGCCACATGCAAGCAACCAAAACGGCGGCCCAATCCCGCGCTGCCAAAACACCAATGCCGCCACCCGCCCGCCAACACCCTACACGCATCGGGTTCGCGCATCATAGTACATACCTTACTGTTGCTTGAAGCAACGCTCGAACATACCCAGAACCCTGCATCGATCGACTTCGGATGCAACCTCGATGATTTCCTACTGTACTGCAAGTAGTTTCCGCCACAATAGTTGCATGCCTGCCTACCTACCCTCCCCCGGCCCAGCCAGTGGAATAGGGGTGCGCCCTGGAAAAGAAAAAAAGAAAAAAAGATCATGATAATGCGCTTCCTTCCAGTGGGATCGGCAATCTCGAGAACTGACTGCGAACCAACAAGTTCAAGTTCAAGTTCATCATCCTATCAACCTACAGTACCCAGCGAAGAAACATCCCGTCCCTCTTGAGCGAGCATCGCCCGCCCAACCAATTCCCTCTCCGCCTCACAATCTCGTGCC
>NQIM01000066.1:0-15605 GCA_003426235.1 Xylaria polymorpha
ATCCGAATCCGCCGTTAGCGGGGTCGGCAGGTGAATGAACTCCGGGTCTTGGAATGAGCGTCGGGAACACGTGGAGATTCGAGATTTTTGGGGAACGTGTACCGCTTCAAAACTTTTACAGCTCGNNTNACNGGTTCTGGCGAGGAAGATACTGGTGGTATGTGATCCATGGTATCTACCTCTGCTTGCTCTTCACCCGCCTCTACAGAAGGTTCATCTTCTTCTATTTCTTCGTCTGCGAATCCTCTGATAGCACCTTCGACTTGGGGCCCTTGCTCATCCTCCTCATCTTCAATACGAATGCGAGGGCTAGTCATTCCCCCGTTCCCATCTTCATCATGACTGGAGCTGGCCCCAGCTGGGGTCTCTTCCAGTTCACGGAGCACCTCCCATAGGCCTTCAATATCGAAGATACGCGAGATCGAGATCGCTTCGAGACATCGTCTCAACTCGGCATCAATGCCAGGGTTTCTGGGGCCAAGTTTTATTTGCGCCTGGGAACGAATGACGTCCCGCAAAGTTGGCAGAATCGTCGTAACCGGTAAAGTTGTGATAATAGCTGCTCTCCGTTTACTTTCACGACCAGGCGGGGCAGGAAAACTGTTAAGGGGGCCCTCGAAGACCAGTGCTCGGGCTATGGTCTGAAGCCCAAGCTAAAGAGGCATCGTCAGCGGTGAATTGGGCTAAGTTGTAGAAATGATAGCAACGCTTGCTCTATGTGTGCAAGGCTGCGGGCTAAAGTAGGGACACCTGAGCCTTGGAAGCTGTAGAATGACGAGTGTGGTCGACTTGTCTCACTCCGTAGTGCAGGTCAAGATGAGAACTCACCAAGAGCCCAAAATCCGCCTCTTCAGTGCTAACGCCGACGACGCACCCACTCTCGAACCCGCCTCCCAGGAGCAGCGCATCATCGATCTCGGAGCAGCCCGTGCACATAACACCTCTCAGTCGAAGTTGTTTTCGGCGTTCAACTTCCTGCCAAAAGAGCGCGGCGCCCGATATGGGTGCAAGTCCCGTGGCTGTTCCCACGCGTTCGAGTTGCTGCCCATCGTTTCTACGTAGACCATGCGAGGGCCGAGTTGGGTATCCTACTCGGGGTTGAGGTTAGTTGAACGCGCAGATACTTAAAAAACCACCTGGCGACTAGAAAACTTGCAATCACTACCACGCTAGTAGACCTCCGCTTGAGTCTTGAAAGATAGGTAGTTAGTATCACGAATCCCTCATGACTGGTATTCTAGAACATGCTGAGTGCATTCTGAGCAAATTGAGAAACCAGGTACGGGACTGTAACGTCGGTCGGAAACCCGATAGAACATTAAGGTATTATCTTTTTAATATGTAAGGTATGTACAGTTACAACAGCCTACTAGCAATCATCCATCTTGTCGGCGGCTTTGAAACGGAAGAAAAGTGGAGTACATTGAAGACACCAAAATTAGGGTGCTGGCAAACGCAATGTTGAGGTAACTTGAAAAGTTGCCGAAAATTAATGCTCACGTCATACTAAGAGAGAAAAAACCGCGTAGACGAAGCTGGACGCACTTGGAACCATTCCATAAGCCAATCCCTCATGGGTATCAATCCGCAGTGATCTCTAGTGAGGCTGTTAAACAATTAGTGGCCTTCTTTCAGGCACCCTATGATTCCTACATGGCCGATGGCTTCTTCGTTGAATATCAAGCAGCCTCTACTGATACAGCACAGGTTTAAAATCCTGAAGAAAACTTTATCGAGACGTCGAATGAATGTGAATAAAGCTATGTTCCCATCATGCGTTTCTCCCTTGTTTCTCAACTAGTACCGCAGAGTCATCGTTTGGTCCGTCCTCATTTCTACCAAGAGGGAAACGTTGAAAATGACGCCGTTGCAACAAGCGAGGTACCGAAACCATACATCAAGCGCATTTGGAGAAAATGGTCCCGCCCGCCCGCAAAATGAAATGCGATGGAGTTCAACCTACTTCAGGCCAATGACGAGTACTCTGGTCGTCACGCCCGGGATGGAGTTTACCGTGGCAACGGTTCCCATCTCTTACACTGCCGTTCCAGGATAACCAGGAGCGCCGTCCTTCACCGGAGGTTCTGGTCGTTGTCGTCGGCCACCCTTTAGGCTCTTCACTCGAGAGAGAAAACCACCACCTGCTTGCTTCGGCTGACCCTCGGCAGGACCGTCCATCGTCGCATCGGTTGTCGATCGACGCTCTAGATTGGCGCCATGTGCTGGAGGTGGTGTGAGCGGGGTCATAGCATCGCTGTCCTTTCGTCTAACGTTGATCCGTTCCTCTGTCTTGTCAAATTCGGCGAAGAAAGGATTTCTCTCGCCCGTGCTTGCGCTCGGTAGGCTGGGCCTGGGGCTATGGCTCTGATAGGCCTCAGGACTGGTAACTCGACCATATTCGTTGTCTCTTGGGCCCCGCTTAATACTTTTGAAGCGTTGTACCACCGACTTCTTCCGTCCCAGCCCAATCTCGGCGGCTTCCTGAGCCGACTCCTCTTGATTTCGGGCGATAGCAGTGCGGGCAGCTGGTGTTCCTTCCAAGAAGGTCGAGCTTCCCAAGCCGAGGGTCTCCTCGCCATGTTCGAACTCGCCTCGCTGCTTCGGGTCAAAGAGCTCCATCTCATGGGTTCTAGGTTTGTTTGGATCCCTACGACCGGCGTACATGGTCGACGCATCGTGAGGCTCTTGCCCCATAAAGAGTTTATGATCAGGTCGTCTGTTTAGGGGGCCCGCGCCTCCGATTGTATTATTCGCCGAGTCCTTAGCAAAGGCTTGCATCGGCGCGCGTCGGCTACCCTTTCGGTTTCGGTGAGGATTACAAGCGTCGAATGGGCCATCGTGGTGGAATACTGAGGTCATGTTAGTTCCTATGTTGTTCCAGTATGGTGTGAGTGATCTTACCTCCAGTGCCGTAAATACTGGTAGCGTCCAACTGATCAATAACATCTAATTTCTTAGGTCGATTCTTGCCGTCACGGTGGCGCCTCTCTCTGTCTCTCTGTCTCATTTCACGCAATTTTCTCTCCTCATCAGTGATAGGCTTCTCCATGACGGAGGAATCGCTATTGCGGCGCAAACGTGGTTCAGGCCGTCGCTGTGGCGAACCACCCGCCGGCTTACTTCCATTTGTACCAGCTTGCGTTTTGCGCGCCTTTAACGCCTCTTCCTGCGATCGGGAAGGGCGATGAGAGCTTGAAGGGGCACCGCGCCCTTGCGGTGGGATGTTTTCACCACGGGGAGGGCCGCGACGCGCTCCGTTAGAAGATTGCCCACCATTCGATCTAGATTGTGGCTTCCGGCTTGCATCGTTATTGACATCGAGAGACTCCTAATCGTCCTAGTATGAGCGGTAGTTTCGCTGTTATACGTGATGTCACAACTTACAAAGAGCTCCTCAACTGTGGGCGATTGGGTGCCTTTAGTTTGAGCCATCTTTTCGGGGGACGTAACCAGTTGAGGGTTGGAAGGACTGAAGGCCGGGTCGAGGAAAGGGTTCCTCGAGGTCGGTCGGGGAGGGGGGTCTTCAAAAGGTGAACGGGGAAGAGGCGGAGAAGCGAGACTGTTAGGTGACGCAGCGCGATTGCGGAAGGGATTGTTAGACGAGAGATTAAGTGTCAAGCCGATAGGCGGTCCATTCGTAGCACGCTGACTGGATGGTTGGCCTATGAGCAGAGCAAACAGAAGCAAGTTAGCAAGGAGCAAACGGTTGATTGCGGGCGGCAATGACGATGCTATCAGACATTGTGAAACACGAGCCAGTACAAATGAAACAAACACCTTGCCCGGTTAAGTGGAACGCAGACGACTCGGGTCCTAGCCCCTGGGAAGTTCTGGGAACACATCGGATGCGACGTTTCAATCGACAACGGCTAAACCCGATTGTACGTGGCAGTGGAGGGAGAGGGCAACACATGATAGATAAAGGGGCTCTCGTCCTGTGAATGGTTCTCTAGGGGGCGTTTCCCGGGTATACAACATATGTCGGGTGGCTTCTTACCTAGGCCGAGCAGATCACCCTCCATGGCGGACATGGTGGCCAAAACCTGCTTTGGTGTCTTCCTGTCCAGGACAGTCTCGTATTTGCTGCCTCCTCAGTTGCGACACTACTGTTCCCAATGCCGCAGTCCGCGGGCCTATCTGTGCCAATCTATAGACTGGGTACGAGATGGCTGGCGAATGAACAGCAGGTTGCAAGCAGTTTGGGTCCTTGTTTGGGCCAGGGATGACGGTCTATATATGCTGTGGTATCTAGACTAATAAATAGCTGGTTCGTTGTGGGGGCAGACGCTGGCGGGTGAGTAAATGAACTGCACCGGGCGTCAGGTGTCTCTATCGGCGTGGCTGTCAGGCGGTCAAATGGGCAAATAGCTGGTTGACAGTAGTCGCTGGTCGTTTCGGTGGACTAAATTGGCAACCTTGGTAACCTTGGCCCTGCTGCCGAGGGTGTGGATTGAGAGATCTTCAGGGTGATGATTGGTAAAACTGGGAAAGCTGCGGTCTGACTTATGTTCTGAGCCGAAAAGCCTACACTGGAGCTGTGTACCATAACAAGCGATGACGTCCGCCGCTAAGGTAAGCGATTAAAGTGTTGAGGGCTCGGTTGATGCCTCCATTCAGGTGATAGATTAGGTACCTAATGCAGGCCGAACGATACAATGGCACGCGCGTGCTAAATCGCACTGCAATCCAATCAATAAGCGTACCGGTAGGAGATGCCGCTCCGACCACGCAAGAACAATGTCTATCGGGTTGCTTATGATTAGGTTAGGGCAGGTGAGTAAAAAGTCTTTGTTGGTAGGTAGGTAGTTAATGGAGAAACGGTCGGGTAGATAGTTGAGTGGACTGATTGATTCAGTGGCCAACCGATATGATGTGAATGAATGAAGGAATGAAGTATTGATTGATTGAGTGAGTGAGTGCGTGAGCGACGAGCGAGCGACGGCCTAGATGACCGATCGACGGCGACGATGCTGTGCAGGAGGTGTTCGAAATTATCATGTGGCGGTCCGGGTTGCTGTTAAATGCAAGGGACAGGTAGGCACTCGGTCGGTAAAGTTGGTAGTAGAGATGGCAGGCCGCGGATCCTGGAGGGGTGAACCTGGGAGAGCACACGTCAAACTAGAGGTACGCTATACACTGTAACTAAGTAAGTGCTATCCATGTACATGTACCTGGTGTGGTGTACATACCTGGGTACATACATGTACACACTGTCCTTTACCAATGTGTGCACATGCAAGAATATTTCCGAGCAATCGTTGGATCTGTAGGTCCTGAAGGTAATGGCTCAATGTTGAAGATCGATCGGTGCAAGGTACTACGTTACCGTCCTGAAATGAACAAGAGGAGATCTACAGATATGTTTACAGTAGAACAGGAAAGCAAGGACTTACCTATTAGGGTGCAGCATCGTCCGGAACTTCAAAGATGCCAAGTATTCGTACCTCCTATTTCCCCTCCCCTCCCAAAGTGTGTACCTACAGTACATACATAGGTACAGTCAGTACCGTGCCTCAATACTTACATATAAGGTTCATTACTACTGTAGATTCCCATGGCCAAAGGCAGACGGGAATGCTGTACATGTATGTAGGTAATCTGCAACGAGTTCCTGGTGGATTACTGAGTCGATTACTGAGACCACCCCGAAATTGTTACCTACCTACTCACAGTATCCACAACTTAGTATAGATATGTACCGAGTTCCTCCTCCTCCCGTTCCCAATTCCTTTGCTGCGGATTCCGTCCTCCTCTTCGGTCACCAGTGCTGCCGGTCCTAACCCAGTTCGAGATCTTCACAGCCAATGGGGCTGCATGAGTACAGTACTAGGCCCCTATTGAGAATACATAGCACAATACGTGGCGGAGAACAGCTGCATTCGCCTCTTTAAGTCTGCTTCAAGCCAGCCAAGCGTGTACGCGAACAGTGAATGGGCTTGTGTCTTGTGACTGGTCGGCATCCATGTAGTACTTCCTAATCCAGCCTGGTTGCATCACACTACGAAAAAGGGGTCTACGGGATAAGGGCAGAACAAGGGGTCCTGAAGGGGTTCCAAACCCCCTGTAGGAGCCGGGAAGAGTTCGGTGGGCCTGCTGTCCTGTTGTGTATTAATTAGGTACTGTGGTCCAAGTAAAATATAATATATACTAGCTTCTTTTCACTGGCTCCTTTCTATTGCTACAGATACTTCGTTCCCAGGCGATATGCCTTTAGCCGACGACTTCAAGTTGGCTTGGTTTCCTCCTAACGCTCACTTGGATCACTGACTTATCCGGCGATCACTTGCATTGGGCAAGATCTTCCACCGCCTTCCCGAGGATTGGGAATCAAAGGGCGCAATCAACGGTACAGTACAGGTGGTACTGGTAACAACCTAAGATGCGTCTAAATACCACCACCGAGGCACCATGCACATGGCAAAGTGAGACATATCTTAGTGCAAAGAAAAACGCTGGTCTAGACTTACAAACTCCGGCCAATACAACACCAGCGAACGACGCAGGCTTTTGAAAGTGTGACATACTTCAAGTTGTTATCCCGGTAGGATGTGTTTTTTTAATTGACGGAGGTGTTATTTCTTAGCTTAGCTATTATGGCGATCCTTACCCAAGTGCCTTAGGTGTCTTTAAATCCTCATCACACTACTCATCAGATACCTACCTAAGCGTGTTGATCAAATGTCCTTTGTCTCTAGCCCCATTCTCAAGCTAGCTAGTATCCGGGTATATTTTCCGAGCTGGTTACTTGATACGATTTCTTACCACATGTTTCATTGAGATAAACTCCAGTACAGTGACTGGTCCGTGTCATTACTAATAATTTTGAAATCTGCAACGAAATACCCCGTAGTTAAGCTCAAATTCTCCCTGTCATACAAGATGACAAGGGCCAAATAGTCAAGCGATGTGCAAGGGTCTCGATTCATCAGATGGTGGCCAGATTAAGCATAATAGGTGCATTATTAACTGCCGCTTTCGGCTTGCACCCCTGAAGAAATCCAAGCAGGTCGAACTCAACTAAGCCAAATCAATGCACTAAAATATGTGCAGTGAAGATACCTATCTTTACTGCTATTTAACACCGAACATATTACTCAGCATTTAAGAAATCGCTCTCTACTGTGGTTTTGTGTTCATACAAGAAATAAAGCGCGCTAAATAGCTTAATATCACCAGCGAGCGCTACCCCGGATTCCCGTATTACCACCTGATAGGGCCGGATCATATTGCTCGAAACTAGGTAATACCTAACGGTAATTAGCATCGTTCACTTCACAAGTCCCAGCAAGCCTCCAAGCCAGTTTGAAGTACCCCAGTATTTCTTCTATGCACTTACAATCTAGTGTCCACTACGGACCTACTGTACTCAGAGATCACTACTTAAAGGGCTGAAGAAATATGTGCTACTGCATATTCGCGACTCCCGATTCAACTATAAGTATGCGTTCATTAGTAACACGGCAGATCGGCCAGTAATTCCTTTTTTTATGGAGTGTTCGAAAGGCGCTGGCGGTACTCCTGAGTCTCATCTATTGCTCAATACACATCAACTTGCACCTCTCTAGGCCTTCGTCTTTCTAGATAGATATGGGAACTATTGATGATGCGAAGATCCTTAACCACCGATGACAGATCCATGGCGCAAAACAACATCGAGGCCACCATATATTAATTTATTCCCATGAACATTTATGCTTGATCTGCCAACCGACACCAAAACGCGACCTAAACGATGCAAGGGGAACTGCCTAGCCAAGCGCACAATAATCCTACTGTCGCGGCTACATTCATAACATATCAGAATATCATCTCATTTTTGGTTGGAAACATACAAAAGTTTTAAATACATCCTAAAATGTCGATTTCTACCATTGTAGAAATGTACCGTTGCAGAAATGTTTCAGGTCATACTCATCTTTACTAGTCTCACCTGCCTTACGAAGATCGGTGCCATTTCCCATAAATGCCAATGCCAATCCTGCCTGTCAGCCGCGCCCATCATTCCATGTCAGTCATGCTAAAGCCATTGCCACACTCGATATTCTCACCCTCGAGCCTATCGACTGACGAGAGCTTACCCTGAACTCGAGCCACCCTAATATTACTCCGAAGGGCGTTATGCTAGCATAGGTTTGCGTTTACCTCGCGTTTGCGAGCGTAAGCATCGTATCATTTCAACATGGGTTGTGAAAACGTGGGTGGCAGAATTGTAAACCTTGATGCGGCCTCGTAGCCATTGCAATTGGCCTCCTCACGGTTCTGCGTAGCGCAGCAGCTTGTCTTTTCTTTCTAGGAAACTTGGAGGGGGACACGGGCATCTCGCACAACCTCTGGCGAGTTCCATCATACTCATAGGAGCTATATTTCCACGTGTCTGCAGGCTATGATTTAACTGATTTATTGCAACTAAGGATCGGGCCTAAATGCCAGCACATGAATGGGACATTCTCGGCAAGGAGCTCGACGAAGACAGTACAGTAGTGTAATCGCTGAGCTCGTCTTTTAACGTATAGTGTACCTGACATGACGCTGCCTGTTCTCACGTCCGTGGAACTCGGACCGGAAACCTCCGCCGCATTGAATCCACGACCACAAGGATTGGAAGGGGACAAGTGAGACGTGCTATCTGACCAACCTGAGCGTACGGTCTCGGCAATTCATAGCCTACGCGAACGATGTAGAATCTTGAGGATGAAGCGCTCTACCATGCAGGTGTTGCAGAGCTCGGCAAATGTAACGCCCCCTGGATTTGCTTCATGATCAACGCGGCGCTGGATAGACCCTCTCGGGGCACGCCCACATACGCTCGGCGAACAAGGCTGCGCACCTCATGTTCTTCTTTTCGAAGGATGGATCGGTTGTCGGCGGGGTGTATCACCATTCAATAGCGTCCCGAGAAGTGATATCTGGTTTAGATGCCGTCTCTAGCGGCGTGACGTCATCCTGCGCATATGCCTCATTATTCTCAATGATAGGTAGCGCTTGATCAACATGCCACTTTTCAGCCTCATCGCTCGCAATGCGGTTCCATTTCGAGATGAGGGGGTGTTGGTCAGCAACATCTGGGTATATGACCTCGCCGCCCTCGTGCGATGGCGCGACGGGGTACGTCCAGGTGCCGTCCGGTGCCCAGAAGTCGGGGGTGAAGAGGCTCTCGGGGTTCAGCTCAGCCGCGGCTTGGGACAGAAGACCGTCAGCGCGGACAGAGTCGTCGGTGGGGCCGGCCTCGGCCAAGGCGGCGCTGATACCCTCGAGGAGCCCGAGTATCTGGCCGGCTCTGATACCGATGTTGGCGCCGAGGGCAAATCCCTGGTCGAAGCCGGCTTGGATGCTGCGGGCCTTCCCGGCAGTGATGCCCTCGCGGTAGCCGACGGTGTTATGCTGAGCTCGAAGTCGTTGCGTGTCCAGCGAGATCTCATGATTGCCATAAGCTACGGATGCAGTTGGTCCGTGTGCTGCTATATCAGGGTCCGGGCCAAATACATCGTCCAGGGCATCATATGCCGGCGGGTTTGCCGGTGTCATTTGGAAGATGCTTGTGTGATAGTCGAGGTCGTCGCCAAAGGACTCGGGTGGCTGTGCTAGATGCATTGGAACCCAGTTCTTTCTATTATTTTCCCACTACTTCTTCTTCTTGTTCTCTGTCCCTCAACTTGTTTTTTCTTGTACCGGTACTTGAAGTGACTGAGTTTGTGTGGGCTGTGGGTGACTGTGACTCGTGTGGCGGCGTTACCTACACTTCAATTTCTCACAACGGCCCGCGGCATGTATCATGTACACACACTGTACTTATACTGTATGATATACTCAACATCTTGGCTGGCAGCTTGCAAGTTATCCTGCATCTTGTCACGGTCGTAAAATTAGCTTCAAGTTTCTTATAAATTAATCATTCTGTATTTTAAGTTCCGATGCCTGCACTGTGATATGCAATGTGATATGGAGTCGAGAGTGATTACGTGCAGCAATAATTAACCTATAGGGAGTCAAAATACTCTGGCTTGTGTGATGTCGAGACCGGTTATTGCTGTTCATTTGCTAGTACGAAGTAGATTTCGGGACAATTGCAAATAACCCATAATAATTCCTTTTGCTTCCTGATCAGCTCCCCCAATAGCAAGGCCCGAAACCACCTCTTTGTGATAGCCTTTCGATGGTCGGGTAAAGGTTCATCCCGAACTAAGGACCTACTTCCTAGCAAATTTCTGGCCGTGATAGCATCGTGTACGGTCTAGAACTTGTAAAATAGATATTCCAGTCTTATTTCCGCCGGTTTCAAGAAGTAGCTGATCAACAACGTCTTATGTCTAGACATTCTACCTGTTGCTCTTTACGAAACCTACGTCGGTTCTACCTCATTCCTAGACATCCCCCTCCAGTAACAATGTAGGGTGTTATTATGCCCTTTTTCTACTTTAGATATACAGTACCGTTATATTATGCGATATTGCACTCCTACCTACTAGGTTAGGTTGCTATGAATTTGTCGCCCTGATCACTCTTCAGTGAATCCCTCGATATCCCATGTTCATGGCCCTAAGTCATATCCCAAGGCAAACAAGGGCATGCTTGATTTGCCTACCTACTAAAGTCGCAGCATAGAACCTAAATCTCGAGACGCGCGATACCATGTGATTAAGAAACCTAGATTTATCTTAGAAGCCGGCAAAGAGGAAGAAAATACGCGTAATTAGAAAGCGTACCCCGTAAAGTGTATTTTACTTGGGAGGGACACTCTGTACGGCCTAATAAGTAGCTGGCCCTGAGAGCGAACACTGCCCTGAGGCTTCTAAGACCAACACCAACACATTCATCTATTTCACAGGAAGCTATAAAAAGCAATCAGAGTACAACCTACGTGCCCTGCAGCTACCTGAATCAACTTTCTCGCGTAAGGAAGGACCAGACGGAGAAGTAACACAGCACTTCCTATACATTCCAAACCCTTCTTCAAGCCTACTGTCCGATAGAACCACGGACTACCGCTGTCATCAAGATGTCGGAACGTATTCGCAGAATCACCTTATTCAAGCTGCCGGTAAAAACCGACCAGCTCCAGCTTATCGATGCATACAAAATGCTCAAAGAAAAATGCAAGAAGGTGCGCCATATCTTCCCAACCCCTTACTTCATCGATACTAGAGACCATGTCGATCAACTCCCCTTAACAAACAGCTGTCCCCCAGCACAGCGCCTTCCTTCCCCGGCTTCCAACCCACTTAAGAAACGCACAAAGACCCCTTGTTGTATATACTTACATTTATTGAACAACAGGAAGACGGCACGCCATACATTCAATCTCTGGAGGTTGCGTTGGTAATGAAATATAGGCAAACGCAGGGTTTTACAGTGATGAGTAAAGGCGAGTTTGCGAGCCTCGAGGACATGAAATACTACGACACTAAATGCAAGGCGCACATGGCACTGAAAGAGACGGTCAAGATGCTAGAGCTCCAGGGTGGTCTAGCTGAGGGCGTGATGGTGATTAATTACAGTCTTGACCCCCCTCTTCTTGCCGCGAAAGGCAACGATGTATCCGAAGCTAGCTAGCTGCCTCACCCCTTAATCCTATGCGGAGAGGGAATCAAAACCACACCACTTCATGATCTGAATTTCTTGCTAGCTTCGACGAAGCTCATGCCCTCCTTGATCGCTACAGCCATTTTCTCGTCCGCCTTTGCCCCCAGAAAATACAAGTTAGTCTAGTATTCTGTACCGGTATTTTTATATCCTCGTAGACGCGAATTCGGAAGTGAACGTCGGGAAACTCACCTCGACCTGCTTTTGCATCAGCGGTAGAGCCTTCTCCGCCAACTCAGCGGGTAAGACGACAACGCCGTTGACGTCAGCGATTAAGTAGTCGCCGGGCCGGATCTCCATGTCCTGGTCATCCGTCTGTAGCTTGACGGGGACGTTGACGGCCGCGACCTTGAGTAACTCGGCAGGCGGCGCCGTTCCCACGTCTCGCGCGAAGACCTAGAGAATCGAACAACTTGTCAATACTACCACCACCTATCTCGTAACAGGCGGTAGGGAGGTTCTTCACCGGATATGCTAAGTCCCGCTGTTCCTGGACATCGCGGAAGCGACCGTCGATGACAGAGCCCACGGCACCCAGAGCTTGGGCGCGCGTGGACATCAGCCCGCCATAGACAGCATTGGGTATCCTGGGCGGACAGGAGACGAAGACCACGGCGCCCTTGGGCACTTGATCAATCTAACAATAACGGGGCAGTCAGTAAAACAGATAATAACGAATAGAACCTAGTAGCTAAAGTGCGAGAGGTAAATTAGATAGAGAGGGCCTACGTAATGAGTTGGGTGTTTCGGCGCCGGGTCGTCGAGGGGTACGTATTTGACGGTATAAGCCGGGCCGACGATCTTGGTAGGGCCGTCCTGGCGCTGGGGCGACCACATGGTCAGGCCGGACAGGAAGCCGCCATTCCGGTATTTCAATTTACAAAGCGCGTCGGAAACGTCGCATCTAACGATGCAAGAGAGTTAGAGCGTGTGATTTTCCCGATTTTGTCCTGTGTTGTTGTTGCGACATTTAGGATGCTTCTGACCTACGTCGTATAATTATACAGTGCTTTCACAATAGGGTCCTGAGAGTCGGTCATTTTAGCAAATTGGCGACTTATAAATCTGCTAGTACCGCGATGTGTAGCCGAGGTGGGAAAGTGAAGGGAGATGCTACTGGCCAATTGCGATTGAGGGCGGAAACACAATCGCTTGGGGGTATGAAAGAAGATCATTATGGCCTGAGTGATGAGAATGCCTCTAATATCGTACAGTGTAGCGGGATCTCGATAATCTCTGTATGTAATGTACCGGTAGCTAGCCCCTCTTCTCTCTCCTGCTGAGTGGCTTGGTCTAGCTAAGCTTAGGTACCTGGAATCATATGCCTATCCGTCTGGCCGAAGACAATGACGTATCCATTTATAGCCTATGGACTTATCTACACCCGCCTATCGGTGCAAACGGACGGGGCAAAAGAAAGAAAGAGAGTATATGCGACTTCAAGCATTCGATAATGGACAGCCTCGTTTTTCACAGTTCGTCGCATCTATGTCATCCGTCCAATTGAATGTCCGATATTAACGAGAGCTACATGTATGGATGGTTCCTTTACCTCGGTATCGGGACCGTAAGTGAAGGGATGATGGAAGGGGGACCCATGTTTGGTCAATTCAGTCCAATTCATCGAAACAGCTCACTCCATTAGTAAATTAGGTAGGACCCAAACACCATCAACTGGCTTATACAGCTATGCTAAAAGATCGCAATCGCCCTGAACACCGATTCTATACCAGCATTGTCCACCAGTATGCATCGGTAAGTCAACCCAGCACGGTTACGTACACATTAGATGAATTCTCATCATGACGATAAACTATCACATGTTCACCCGACACTATGCGGGAGAGCCCCTTTCCTCAGTGTGGCTATATCTTCCCTTTCCTCATCATCACACCACGACATTCTTCTTGCTCATCCAAACCTATCATAACGAGTAGGGGGTGTCGTGTGTCCTATGGTAGGCTCAGCTGAGATGTATAGGCTTATCATAGGAAACGGTGAAGTTAGCCATGATACTTGCCATACGGGTGCTTTAACGTGTTGCAACTATCGTCCCTCCGTGTAAGAACATGGTGCTTTAGGCGAGTTAGATCTGGGATTAGTATGCCAAGAGATTGACACAGGCCCGCCCTTAATTCGGGTTTCCTCCGACTTCGCATGCCTTGGAAAATCTCATGGCCGATGAGCGAATTCATCCAGCTCGGTTTCACTCTGCTCCGTCCCCAAGGCTTCCTTCGCCGCAGGGGTGCCGGGCATAGGCGGTGGGTGTTTTTGGTAGGTGAAAGCGCTCGTGATGATGCCTAATACAGCAACCCCCATCAGGAGCTTGATATCGTCAGTAAAGGCTTCGGCATACGCCGTCTTAACCTTCAGCTGGAGCTCAGGAGGTAACCACGGTGCAATCGTTGGGCTGTGATGAAGTGCCTCCATGTCAGCCGGATCCATCTGATCACTCAAGTCATGAGTCACTCTAGCATTGAAAATGATGCTACAAAGAGCGATACCGATACTTCCGCCGAGGACCCGTGCTTGTGCAATGATACCCTGAGCCACGGCAAGATCAGCTTGACTCGATTGCACCGAAGCCATGATTGTCGCCGCCCCAAGGGAGAGCCCGATACCGAGCCCAAGAAGCACCTGAAACCCATATTGCGCCTTGATCTCCGTCGTGATGTTGCGCAGCATCAACATAAGCCCTATCCCAAACAATTGGAAGCAGTGAGCAGCGAGGAGCGTCCATGACGTATTATTGCGCTGACGGGAGACGGCTCCAGCGCCAAATGCGCCTAATGCCGTTGCACCAAGCATTGGGAGCAGGTGGATTCCCGAGTAGAGAGCGTTATCCCCGTTGACGATCTGGAAGCGCTCTGGGAGGATGACTAGTATAGTTAGGTAGACAAAGCCGGTACAGAAAGTACATCTACCTATGTTAACTTCGGAAACTGAGATGAATAGCGGGATTGTGGAGAGATACGTACAAGACGCAGGCTGAATAAACCCGGCCCAGGAGGCGAAGCGGAAGGATGGGCTCAATTCTAGTATACGTCCTAGAGCCTAGGGAAAACTCCCAGGCCGCGAAACCTAACCAGCTGAGGACCGAGACGACCAAGGCGAGGACAATGACCGGGTGATTCCAAGCGAAGTTGTAGGCTCCGGCTTCCTGAAGGGCGAATACTAGTAACGTGCAGGCGGCTATAATGAGGATATTACCTAAGAAATCGATTCGTCGCATGGCTTCCAATCCGCGTAGCTGACGACCGAAAGCAGCAGGCCAGGCAAGGTATAGAGCGGCAACAAGCACGATGCCAAAAGGTACACTAGATTGATTAGTGAGCAGAACTCAAAAAGAGGGAATATTGCAGATAGATTGGGTATTTGAAAGAGGCTTGTTCTTTGCTCGCGTACTTGATCCAGAAAATCCATCTCCAAGTGGCCGTTGACGAAATAACCCCTCCCAAGACTGGGCCTAGCACGTAAGACACAGCGAGCGTGAGGCCGATCATGGCACCCATGAGACTCGGCTTATCCACTGGTCCAACTTCAAACAAGGCGATCTGGGCTAAACTGTAAAGTCCAGAGCCTCCCATGCCCTGAAAAGCACGACAGATGATGCTGCAAGATCGTTAACGGGATGCTGACAGCCCCGGAGAAGGTCGATGGTATACGTACAGTTGCGGCATAGTTCTCGCAAGGGCGCATCCAACCGAGAAACCAGAGAATAAGACCCAAGCACAACAGATAGAGTTACGGCGGCCGTAGATATCACTGAATTTTGCGAACCCGATCGCTAGGCCTAGGTAGGCCAAGAGGTAGGCGAGGACGACCCAAGGAGCATTGAGGAAGTCTTGAAGGTCGATTGAAATGGTGACTAGTGACGTCGAGACGATGGAGGCATCTAAGCTCGAAAATAGGAGACCAAGAAGCAGACTAGGCAACGCAGTAGTGTCAGGGATTTGTCAACGATGATCGAAAGAGGTCTGATGAGCACCAGTTGGCTGCTGAGATAGAAAAGGAAATAGGCNACC